>LD688974.1:6669670-6680222 GCA_003118335.3 Papilio memnon | reverse complement strand
TTTTTTCATAATGACAACAACATTTTTTTGGTATGTTTCAGCAGTAGTAACCCACGCTTACATAGCTTCCCCTCTCAACATTCAGCATTACTCATTTGTTTGCTGTCGTAAACAAAGTTGACGTCACTCTTCGTCAGTATCAACAAACTTACGTCACAAGCCATGGCAGATCGCTGTTCAGGAAAAAAATGACGAAAATGACTAGAGCTAGACCCCTTATGTATATCATTAAAATTTTATTTTAATTAATATTACGTTAAGCATTTTCAGTGTACGATACATGCATAAGTAACACAGGTACGCCGCTTGCCACTTCAAGAACTAAAGTGTTCTTCGCAACCTACTTTTAATCTTAACAGCGCCCTCCAAGTAAACCTACTTTTAATCTCTCACCGGCGCCCCACCCCAGCACATGTGAAAGCGATCTGGGGCACTGAGTTTAGGGTTGCCGCCATTTTTACTTATATTTCAAATTAAAAATAGAGATTTTATACATATTGCACATATACTTTCCCTCTGGATATTTTTTATGGACCTTTTATGTGATTTTGAAAATTCTTAGTTCAAATTGTGCTCAAATTGTTAATATATAAATCGTAAAGGTAAATTATAAAGAATTTTCCACAAGTTTCAGCAGATTTAAAAAAGATAATGAGGCCGACGAAATGTGAAAATTATAGTATGAAAATCTTTACATGAGAAAAATACGTAATTGTTATGACAAATTGTATTAAAAAGTTTTGCGTAGTTGACAACCCTAAAACCGAGATGTTTTAAGCTGCCTTAAGCCCGCTGCCTTTTGCGGCAACTACATTACACTAATGAATGCGTAATGAAGTGGTGGGGTGAACCAGAAACTGCTTTTAAATAAAGATTTTCAATTGGAACGAGTGCGGTTCAGCTGTCGAATGACGTATACTGTCATTTGCGAGTATATTATTTGGACAATCACAGCAGCTGCTATAGGACTTGGACTACACAAATGTATCCGCGCTATATATGACGTCAATATCATTTTACTGTAAATGTAAATCGTCTAATATTTCAGAATAGTTATCTATACTAATATATTATAATAAAGCGTAAACACACACTTCTTTGTTGCCTAAGATGTCAGCAATCACAGCATTTTTGAATAATTCTTTTTCTAATAAAAAGCCCTACACATACGTCACGCTTTAGGCTATATATTTTTACGCCATTAAACTTAGGGGGTAAATATTTTGGATAAAAACACTAATGTGGGAAGAGACCATAAGTTGCTGCCAACATCAAGGAAGCAAGATTGCCATGGTTTGTCATCTTGTCATGTCATTTTGACATTTACAATTGATAATTTGACATACAATTTTTATAATTTCACGCGGATGAAGCCGCATGCGAACATCTAGTAGACTATAAAACAATGACCATTTTTATTGCATTGTTTTTAATTCATGCTTTATGGAATCCTTGACAGGTCAAATTGATCTTTGACTCCTTTAAGTTGAAACTGTATTCTTGATTCTTTAGTTCATTATTTAACAATCACATTATTCTAAGGTTATATCCTATTACATGGGTAGCAAACCAATGGCACACGGACTGTTAACACGCGACACAATATTTTGGGCACGTCAGTGATCTCAAAATTCATTATGCACTACGAAAAAAAAGAAGGAAGTAGTTAGGTAGTTGTGATTACTATGGAATATACCCTATAATCACAATCAAAATTATTGGCATGTCTGCGACCCTATTAAACATTTATTTACATATATTACACGTTGATACGTAAAGGTTCGCCACACCTGCCTTATTATAAGTCTTCATTCTCTATTCTTTGCTTCTTGGTCTTTCTTCCATTCATAGAATAAGCAATGGGAAGACAGGTCTTTAGATAAAATTGAACAATAATACAGCTATAAACAGGATTGTTCTTCGTATCTTGGTGGTAGATAAAATGAGTTATAATTTGGTAATTTCGATTCAAAAGACTCAAAAGGATAAAAATAGAATTTTTGATAATTAAACAACTTAAAATTCCATTCTATAACAGTATTACTTCTTTTTGTGTATTAATAACGAGTCACTTAGAGCTTAATAAGTTTAAAAGTTGATTTTATTAGAATTAATTAAAACATGCAAATGCACAAAAATGTCTTAATAAGTTTTTTAACTAAGAATTGTAGCATTAAGCGCATATGCTATTATACTAGCGAACCGTCACGGATTCGCACGTGTATAGCACGTACGCCAAGATTTTTTTTAGCTTAATACGTTTTTTTACTAAGCATTGACTGATTTCACGCAATCCAATTACACAAACATATTAATAATCAAATACAATTATTTTAAACATATTGACGAATTCATTTATTATTTCTATTCATTTGTTAGTATTAAAACGTTCCTAATCAAAAGGTCGCGGACACCACGTTTAACAACTACATAGATTTCATCATTGCATTTAAAAGGTTATGCCCATTTGCCACGAATGTAGAAGATGCAGAGCAGGAGACAGATCAGTACTACTATTACTTGCTTACTAATATTCCGATGGCCTCACTCTATTGATAGATTGTAATACATTGAAATAAACCATTATCTATTATCAAGTCATTCAATTGTCAGACAACAGTACGTCAATGCAGAAATGACGTACCAGTTGACTGCAGGTTGTACTCGTTAGCACGGCTTGGTAGCAGTATTGTCTATTGCGGCGATTACTGGTACCAATTGACTATCGATGCTATAAATAATCAGCGGAAACAATACTTGAATACAAAAATCATTGTCGATTGACATCTATGAAGTAACCGGCTGAAAAACTGTCGCTGTTTTAAGAAAACTCTCCACAATGCAAAGGTTAGGGTCCTGTAATTATCATAACCTAATTTCAATCCATAAAGAGTCTTAACACATTCTCTTTTAATACAAAAAATCTATACAGGAAAGAGCGGTTACCCAACTCATCTTAGATGACGTCGATTTCCTATATTGAACTTCTTGCATACAAAAAAATAACCTACTTCATTTTGCATCGACAACAGAATTTGAAGAAAATCATGACTCAATTCCGATAGCTATAAATAAAATATTTATTTCTCGCGTGTGGTTAATTGTTAACTTTTTATGTTAAGTATAAAATAATAAAACACTCACGCGATATTACATAACAACAATTACAAACAACTTTACTAACATGCTTCAATCTGTTGCTGAAAATTTTACATGCGATATTACCAAATAACTATATATTTCATAAAGCCCGCTACAAACGTTTAGTTGTAAGTTTTAACCGAACTCGGCCACAACTTATCCCGATAACATATGCAATTTAAAAAGAATACCTATTAGTTCAACATTAGTCTATCTGCTTTTCTCAAAGACAAAGTTTAGAGTCTTGAAGGTACCAGATACTCGCCGCACATTGCGCCGTCTTTAAAATCGTTTGACATATCATATAAAAAAAAACTAGAGTCGTATAGTAACTAATAAACTAAACATCTGCTTAATCATCAATATTACTATATTATTGTAAGACTTTCAATACGTGATATAAAATAATACTAAGTAAAAACTAAAAACATATCCGCACGCACAAGAACGTCCCTTTTATCGATTATGAAATTACTGTTTATAAAAGTGCAAAGAAAACAATTCTTCATAAGTCCGTTACTGGCATTGCAATCTATTTAAGTTATGTGACTCATAGACCACCCATACAGCATAGTTATTACAGACTACAGTTTCTGTACGTAGAAGTATGCATCATCACCTCTCTGTTATTATTCTAGTCTATGTAGGGTTCCTAACACATTAAGAGATTTAAGATTTACGAAACATTAACCATTGTTAACTATTACATATTCTTTGACGACTTTCGCATTAGTAAGTCGTCAAAGAATAAGGAAACAATAATCTATACTAATATTATAAAGAGGAAAGATTTGTATATTTGTATGTAACGAAATAACTCAATACTACTGGGCCGATTTTGAAAATTCTTTCACCGTTGGAAAGGTAATTTATTAGTGAATAGCATAGGCTATATTTTTTTATTTTACACGGTCGAAGTCGCGAGCAACAGCTAGTATATGATATAAAAGTACTTGTAACTACGACGTTAATAATAAAGCAACAGCTGAATACAAACAGGTGTAATGAAGAATGCGTGACGTCGCTTGCAGACATAAAAATAGTAGTCACTGCGCGACACTTACAATAATAGCTAAACAAATAATCTACTTGCAGTAAAATGAATGACTGAATGAAGAGCCTCCAATCATACTTAATATTATAAATACGAAAGTTTAGATGTTTGTTATAGTTTGTAGCCTAAACGGCTGAACGGATCTCGATGAAATTTCAGCATAGACGTAGAGGATAGTCTAGAAGAACACTAACTCACTCTCTTTTATATCGAAAGCTAGTTCTTAATAAATTCAATTGAAGTTATTGTCAAAACACGTAAAAGTTTAAAAGACAATTTCTCTTTACAACTTACCTAGTCATATCACGAAAAGACAGCATTCGTAACCGTTCGGTGACACTGAGATATAGTGATAAAAGTGGACGCAAGATCTCTCATAACGCATAGTATTTATAGTGAGATCAGTTTCGTATCAGTAGACTAACCTTGTACAGCGATGAACATCGTATCTTGGCTCGTTTATATTCCTCACGGCTCGCTTCCTGATGCTCAGATTTATAACATTGTATAATTATACAAATAAATGTCAAGCTTTATTAAATTCTTACATATTACGCTAAACATTGAATGTTATGTTAGAAGTTATACGTGCTTCAAACATAATCTTGTGCGTGGTTTTTATTGAATTGCTCAAAATCGACAACTAACTCACGTATTTTATTGCTGAAGAGGTGTTATCGATTTTAATTTTAAATTAAATTAAACATTCATTATTTACAATTATTAAATTATGCATTGAATGTGTACATTTTACTGTCAGTTTACCGAAACGTACAAAGGAATATTTAACACATTTTTTTTTTTTTGAGAAACTGCGGGCGATGACAATTTTTGTACGGGTGTTACAGCCGATGGTTGTCCAAACAAGGTATTCCAAACAATCGGTTTTTTAATAAAGATTCTAAGCACAATAATATCAATTACTAGCTGTTCCCTTGCGGCTTCATCCGCGTGTTATAAAAACTTATGGTCTCTTGCCCACATTAGGATTTTTATCCAATTTATTTACCCCTTAAGTTTAATAGCGTGAAAATATATACCCTAAAGCCTGGCGTAAGTGTAAGGCTTTTTATTAAAAAAAGAATTATTTAAAAGTATGCTGTGATTGCTGACATCTTTGGCAACAAAGAAGTGTGTGTTTACGCTTTATTATATTAGTATAGATTACTATTTTATGTATTGATAAAAAATATGAGTCACGATATTGCAAAATCACGCGATAGTACAAATGTGGCCGTTACGATATATTTATATATTGAAATACCAACATTAACATATTCCGCGGGGCTAACGATCTTGCGTGTCCGCCGATTATTAATCGATACTCTAAGGATTTGCTTTCGCAATCGATATTGATATTCACTGATATTCAGTGCTTGACATAAATGTTACAGATCAGTCAACTGTGTCATGTACAGTCAAAGAAATAAATACGGTTCCCCGCTTATATTTCAGTATGTTTTATTTCATCGAAATGGGTAGGAAATAGACGTCTTCGACAATACGTATTATGAGATTCTAGATGGGCTTATGGTTACCTACATGTGCCCATTGAGGGCCGAAGAAAGCCCATGCACGGGTGTGCCACGCCTCTGCATCCCTTTAGGGCTGACCAACACCTAAATTGTCTTCTGTGGGAAATTCCGTGATATTGTGAGTCATTAAGTTTGGATTTTAATTTGGTGCTGGAATTTTCATCTCTCGAAAAGTTAATAGGTTTTCAAGTCGGCATAGTCTTTGGCTATTAGCAACTAATGTTTGCTATTTTTGGCCACAGACTGCTTAAACGAGCTTTACAAAATGCGGCACACTTAATATTAAATTAATAGATTGCATAAATGTTGCCTGCGTGTATCGAAAACCGGAATTCTTTGACCCGGACTAGATTGTATAATTACGTGAAATTTCCGCAAACCAGAACGGCGTCTAATCTATTAATATTTCCAATTACATTAAATTCATAGGGATCAATTTAGTCCATATACACCAATACAATCTATACTATTATTTTGTACTTAATATAATAAAGCGTAAACACACACTTCTTTGTTGTTTAAGATGTCAGCAATCATATTTTTGAATAATTATTTCTTTATAAAAAGCCCTACACTTACGTCACGCTTTAGGCTATATATTTTCACGCTATTAAACTTGTTTTGGATAAAAACTTTAATGTTGGAAAGAGACCATAAGTTGCTGCCAACATCAAGGAAGCAAGATTGCCATAGTAATGTAATTGGTGTTTGACATTTGCAATTGAGAATTTGACAAATATAAAGTTTTTATAATTACACGCGGACGAAGCCGCATGGGAAAAGCTAGTTAATATTATAAAGAGGAAAGATTTGTATTTTTGTATGTATTGAAATAACTCAAAAACTACTACGCCGATTTTAAAAATTCTTTCACCGTTAGAATGGTAATTTATATGTGAGTAACATAGGCTATATTTTTTAATTTCACGCGGGCGAAGTCGCGAGCAACAGCTAGTCATAATATACATTGACACCATAACAGAAATACCTTCACGTTCACAAAATGTTCTTTTTTTTTTCTTAAACAACCTTCATGCAGGAACAAATACAGACGTTTTACATATACTTTTAATTATATACCGTCTATTTAATTAATCTTTATTTTTATTTTAAACAGTTTCTTTTATAAATAGCCTTGTTCTTTTCAAGTTTATAAAATAAACTCGATATAACCGCCTTATGAGTTGATATACTAAACCGTGGTTGAGTATACCAACTTTGCTTGAGTATACCAGCTTGGTTCTAAAGAAATTTCAATAGATTTCTAAAAGATGCTTTGTACACAATATGGCGCTGATTTCTGTACATTCTTAATTGTTTGTTTTTTATCCTAAAAAACAAACTCTGCCGACAACACTCTCAAGAGCCTAACTAATGAGGAGGTTAGTCTATTTTCCAGTTTGTCCATCCTAATAAAAATAATATACCCATTAGGAAACTTGATTACGTTGAATATTAAGGGGAATTTAGCGGTAATATATTACCAACGGCGAATAGTTGTCTATTTATAGAAACAGCGAAACGATAGGCGGAATTCGTTCAAACAGGTTCTGTCTGGTTTAAGAAATGGCTTTTAAACGAAAAGCAATCAATCGGTTCATCTGTATTAATATATTAATTAATCTATATCTATACTAGTGTTATAAAGAGGAAAGATTTGTATTTTTGTATGTATTGAAATAACTCAAAAACTACTGGGTCGATTTTAAAAATTCTTTTACCGTTAAAAAGGTAATTTATCTGTGAGTAACATAGGCTATATTTTTTAATTTCACGCGGGCGAAATCGCGAGCAATAGCTAGTTTGTTATACAAACATGAGTGTTAAAATTAGATTTGTAATAGATTTTTACAACTAGATGGATGTGTGGAGTGACGCGATTGGATAAGATACGAAATGAGTATATTAGAGGAAGTTTGAGAGTAGCCCCAGTGGTAGAGAAGGTAAGGAGTAAAAGGTTAGCATGGTATGGGCATGTTATGAGGAGGGATGAATCGCATGTAATAAGGAGAATGTTAGGTATGAGTGTGGAAGGGTACACCGGTAGAGGTAGACCTAGAAAGAGATGGATGGATTGCGTGAAAGGTGACATGATCAAGAAGGGAGTGATGACTGAGATGACGTATGATAGAGTTATGTGGAGGACAAAAACCTGTTGCGCCGACCCTACGGGAGTAGGATAAGGAGGAAGATGATGATGAATAGATTTTTACAACTACATGTATTCAAAGATATTAAATTCTTTAGCTTTCATTAAGTGAATACATAAAGCCGTGTCCTATCAGCAAATTGCTATCTAATTCCGATAACTATGCGAGGTATTGAAGACAATCACGTAGACAATCTGTTTGTAGACACAACCGTTTAATCACTTTGGTTCAACATTCGACGCGACTGTACAATAGTCTTAATCGAATTCCTGTACAGTGAGGTACACAAACGAATTGTGTACAATATTATTTACGTACTCTACAATGTTTTTCATTTCTAGAAATATTTATATATTATTTATTCAAGAAATGTTTTCTAGTCCGAGTTAATTGATATCGTAGATCCATGAAGCTAATTCGCGTGTCAAAGGAGAATATGTTAAAGTAAGCATATAGATATTTTATAAACTATCCGCAATGAAGGAATGTATTATAATAATATAAGGCCTATTTAAAAATATATAACGACATTCTTTGAAGAGCCATTGTAAACTAAGTAATTCTTTGAACGGTACTATTGTGTTATAAAAAACATAATATAATGTGGTCAAATCGAAATTCTACTTATTCTTAAGGATTTTATAAAAGGCTAGCTGTTGCACGCGTCTTCGTCCGCGTATATTAATCAGTGATAACATAGCTATTTATTGATGATGGAATTTTTGAAATCGGCCTAGTAGTTTTTCAAAACATACAAAAAACCAAAAATACAAATATTTCCTCTTTATAATATTAGTATAGATATAAATTAAGTAAAAAATAATTGCAAGATATTTGTAAAAAATATGCATAATTTGTACTTCAAAACGCAAACTATTTGCGTATTGAAGTACAAAGTACCCCTCAAGTGAAGCGTGACGTCACACTTTTACTTTATAAATTGGCATTTCCAAAGGGCTCTCAATGTGATGATTTCTCCGTCATTTTCACGGTGTTTATCTCTTACTGGAGGACTACTTGCTTTGACAATATTTCCACAGCTCTGCTCTGATGAGGGTTGCTTCCTCTTAAAAAGACCAATAACTTTTGAAGGAGCACAGCAAAATGTAAACTCCACATCTATATCTGAAACCGTTTTTCAAATATGCTATCAGGTCCGCATCGAGAATACAAAGAGTTCACCTCGTGGGCATTACAGGGCCCCCCTTGTTAGAAAGTGCATACTTGACCTACAACAAAGTAAATAGATGCATAAACAATTTAAGAAAATTTTAAACACATGCGTCATACAAAATTATTTGCTATTTTGCCAATACCTTCCTAAGCAACTAGATATTTTAATGATCGTCCAATATTATATCGATCTTTGCCAACGAGGTCAAAATAGTACACAGTACATATAAACACAAACAGCATAAAGTCATTTAGAAATCTATGGTAAAGTGTCAGACGCTCAGTTGGACACGAGCGCCCTTTGCGAATTCATTGCGGGCGTTCGTGTAATGATTGGGATGCTTGAAATCGATACGCCGACTGAATAAACATTTCCACGACATCAGAACGTACGGGGAATGAGATTGGATGGCAAATATGTACACGTAATACATACTTATGAATACAGTTATAGGTGAGTTGAAAAAAACATTTAATTAATCAAGGCATTTTAAAATCAATTTTAATTTAAGGGGACAAAGAATTCTTGTGGCTAAAATTAAGTGGCATGTGCGCCACAAAACCTATATAAATACACACGAGAGAATTCTTAATAATTTGATAGACATATATCCCATAAGAGTTAGTTAAAACAAATTAATGCTAGAACTGAAGCTGGACTTTTTAGCCTTATAGTTAGATCGAGTTAGTCATTAGATCTCGCTAGAGTTAAGCAACAGACAACTTTAGTGTCTAACGTTAACCGTATGGTCGTGAGCTCAGCATGAGTGATACGTGCCGTTGATACAAAGGCTATGTAAACACAACGAAACGCCGCGCAGAACAATCGTTACTTTACCGTTTTATTATGCTCTCTCCGGCCGCTCCCGGGTTTAATAACATCGGTATTTTCTCATGGACTATTAAGGATAGTTTCGATTAAAGCCAAGCAAAATTATACGGACAGATAATTCAGACTTATGCATACTGGGCGCTGACAGTTTCATTGCTATTCATCTTAAAAAACTTAAATGTCAATAAATCACCAACGAACATGAAAAAAAAAATGCAAATAAACTTCCACTCGCAGAAAATAATATAAATTAATGCTAAGATAATGGTCTATTAACAAGAATATGTTGATACTAACGGCTAGAAGCAGTCCGTGTAAGCCCTAAGGTAATTAAACCCAACTTCATTCAAACGCAATTTATTTATTACCAGTTATAGTGGGACCCTACTTTAAATCCGGTTTGAATGACGGTACCCGTCAATTAGCGACAGCGAGAGCCTCACGATGTAATTGTAGTTCAAGAAAAAATCAACACCGTTACAAACGAGTTATAATAATAGCCACAAATAGGTCGAGCACCAGCTGGTGTACCAACGATATTCATTCGATTTTACTAACCTTGTTGTCCTTGTTTTTATAGAAGGGCATGAAAGGGATGAATATATACGCCAATACACGCATCACTGCAGTCACAACGAAAAAGAAGCAAGATTTCGAAAAGAATTCA
>LD688974.1:6600048-6611894 GCA_003118335.3 Papilio memnon | reverse complement strand
TATCCAAAATATTTATTCCCTAAGTTTAATGGCGTGAAAATATATAGCCTAAAGCGTGACGTAAGTATAGGCTTTTAATTAAAAAAATGAATTATTCAAAAATATGTTGTAATTGCTGACATCTTAGGCAACAAAGAAGTGTGTGTTTACACCTTATTATATTAGTATATTAGTATAGATATTCCCAAAACTCGACCATATATGCTAAAGATAAAACCGTTTCTCATTAACCTCTGTTAGCGTAGGTTTCCACTGCTTAATAGTCAGAAGATAAACATTGGTATCTCATGTTTTTCGAAGTGAATGACAGAGACAACATGTTTTCGTAATTGAATATTACCAATGGAAACTGACATTAATAATGTGACGATGACTTCTGTTTGCCGACAAATGTACAAACGCGAACACAAAATTCACAGCTAAAACCACCTAACCAACGCTATTTATTAGGCCATTATTTATAGCTGGCAATAATAATCTAAAAAAGTAATTTGAGGCTAAAAACAATAGCTATTACTTATAATGAAATTGCACTTTTTAAAGCTTAATCTTAAGGCGAGCGGTGTCAATGGAGCCATATCCCTGCGTCCCCATTCAGAGCGTATTGAACTGTTTCGGTTAAGCCAGACGGGGTTAAACACATTAGATGTAGGTTTTATAATCATCAAACTGAAGGTAAAGTAAAACCACGGTTCTATTCAAAATTAAACTAACAGATAAACAAACAATTGAAGATAAAAATATATATTAAAATGGTATACATTAAACGATTACTGGTGTTTGTATCTCAAAAACGACCTAACTAATCCCGTTGAAATTTAGTAAAGATGCAGAATCCAGTCTAGAATAATAGAATACCTAACATTTTGTTTTAACCCTTAATTCGATAGTGTCCAGTATGACGAACAAGTAATTAAAAAAAGAAATCTACTGAAGTAGTTTATTTTATATGCAAAAATATGACTTCACTAGAAAAAAAGTTTTTTTGAAAAATAAAAACCTCCGTCGAATTAAGGGTTATATCAGCGCGAACAGAGTCGCGGGCGAAAGCTCGCTACATAGCTGTACATTACGCGACTCTAGGGAACAATGCACTCATTTTACGATATAACTATTGATTTTACTGTTTAGACAAACCAGTGAATGCATTGTAGCTCAAAGTTCAAGGCGGGCGGGGTTAAGATACAAGTACGAAACATGGGCGTATAAAAGTTTTGAACCTCACATACACAATAGCATACCGCGTTCCAATCCTAAACCTTAACCATAGACAAACGGCAAATTATTCTTAAAATCCAATAATATTCAGTTAAAACACTTTTTATTCACAATATAACATTATCTACCCTTATTTTACATCACTTCATTTTCCCTCAAAACTTACACAAATTAAAAAGAAAAATAACGTAATGGCCGCCATGGAATTTGACGTTACTCTGTTTACTTAATTTCGTCGCTAGATCAAAATGAGGTATTGTACACAATAGATCGTGGTTCACGAAATTCACATACATCACATGAGGAGACGAGTGTTGAATGTTTATTAGTAGTGGATGACGGAAGAGCACGGAAACATCTGTTGGTCGCGTCCGAGTCGGAGGCCGAGTGAAGCCACAAAGAACATACCGTGGATGACCGCCACTCATCAATTGCTATGGTACTATCGCGTGGGCAGAGTCATGGGCGACAGCGGAAGCGGTACCTCAGGTGCAAGGGGGTAACATCAAAAGCCAAATCTATTGAGGTAGTTTAATTAAACATTTTAGAATCAGAAGTAACCGATATTGGATTTTTTTTCGTCTGTTGCTTGAGGTTTATTTTAACTTTACCCAACTACCTAATTGCTTTTAGCTATCTTAATACAATAGACGCTAATCCATAATCAGCGGAGCCACGTTACGTATAATATGTTCATAAGAATTTTCTACTTTATCAATCATGATTGCGTCAAGAACACGTCAGCATTCAACAGCTATCGCAAATATATGACGACAAAATTTCATTAAAACATGAAATTAATTTCAATTTAAATTACCGTGAAAACAAGAAGCCAATGATTCAATTAAAAATCAATTTCATTTCTAAAGAATAGTTTAATTTTCGTCTTCTACCTCTTAGTGACAATTATGAAAGTATTTCAAACTAATAGGACTTATATTTGGTTGGTTTATCTGAGCGATGAAAGTGGCAAGAATCTTTTAATATTCCTTTGGTTTTTCGCTAATATCCCATAACTTGTGGCACAGGCGCATTCTGTTTGCCATCGACTACCGCGTCTGCTTAGCAGTGACGTTGCAGTCGAGTCACTCGCGCAATGCAACCTCGCCCGACTCGCGTACGGCATGGAGTTCAAATTCAAACACCACTCGCGCCCCGCATGCAAATCCCATTTTGTTGTTTGACGCCACGTGAAGTGTGAGAGTGCCCGTGCATTTATAAAAGCTCCATTATGAATTTTAAACTGTTTTAGATGTCAATAAGCTACCTATAGGTACGCATCGAAAGTCCTTTAAGCAATAACTCTATAGTATGAAATGCCTCGTTTGAGACAAAAGAGGTAGAGAGGGGGGTAAGGAGGGGGGTTCTATTAACCACAAGTAGCTACACCGTTAGGTTACGCCACAGCTGACATCCATAAAAACCGTAATTAATTTAGCGACTCTACGTTTCATAACATTGCATCGATCACAAAGTACTAGCCTAACTGCCTTATTAACCAAGTTATGGTTCAATTTAAACATACATTATCAGTACATACACATACAAGCATATAATAATCTGACAATATTTCCTCACCATACAACAGACTACAGATATAGTTTTTGCATGTATTCAAGTACATCCACTGCATTCAACATAACATAATTAACTGGTATCACAGCCAATACCAACATTGTAAAAAAAATGCAACACAAATTCTCTCACAAATTAATAAAAATAAATTAAATTAAAAAATATATTTTAATTTCTAAATAATTGAAATTTAATATTTTACCTGTTAAATTATGATCTATTAAAGATTAAACAACCGATGATTTTGAAGAGGATCATAACTTGTTATTGAAGTATTTGACCTATACAATGAAAAGAGTTAATCACTATAGGATTTTAAGACATGTAACTCTTTTCATCTCATGGGGTCAATTTGCCTTCATCTGTCAGAATTATCTTTATATATACTACGGCTTTTTGTCTTATTGCATACTAGCTTTTGCCCGCGACTCCGTCCGCGTGAAATTTAAAAATAATAATAAAGAAATGAAAAAACATTCCTCACAGATAAATTACCTTCCTAATGGCGAGGGATTTTTAAAATCGACCCAGTAGTTTTTAAGTCTATTCATTAAAATCAAACAAAGTTTTCCTCTTCATTATATTAGTATAGAAATATTCTGGCTAATTTAACTTTAAATGTATCGATTTTTCTAAAACATAAATCATTTTTATTTTAATTCTAAAAACTACATTAGTAATAAAAATGTATAGAAATAAATCTTATTTAGAAGTATTCAGAAATATTACAATAAAAACCAGGTTAAGAAGTCAATTGACATTCTATATCAGAAAATACCCACTTTAAAATATCAACAAGGTTAGGTTTTCATGAATTTAAGATATTTATTTGTAACTATGAATACATTGAATGGACTAGACAGGATATCATAACAGAAAAACATGATGGGAAAGTGGATTTGAAGGTGGAGGGGACGCATAGGAAGGGGAAATATCCTCTTTATGTGCGTCTCCTCCTCAGTCAATTTAGGGTAGGCAATGCATCTGCAATTGCGGATGTCTATGGCCAGCGGTCGCTTCGCCATTTCGACGGATTCACGTGGACGCTTGCTCGATTGCTACCTTATTGAATAAAAAAAAACATATTTTGTTCTATAAATCTGTTAGGATTGTAAAAGTTTTAGCATTTGACAATTTCCAGCAAACCTAATTTAAAAATATATCATTAACTGTATGTTAAATATGTAAAACATTGACTATAATAATCATTTTTAAGTCATCAAATATAATCTAACCCTAGTAATCCTTAAAAGGTTTTAAACTAAAGAACAAAATTCATTCATGGCCAATTTTCATAGACAAATCATGCATATACATGTAAACAACAAATTTACTGTGTAAAATACAATAATCTGAACATAAACACTGTTAAGAAGAAAGCCTGTACCAACAAACCCATTACTATGAGTAAAGGTAGAACATTTGTAAGGCTTCCTGTACTAGCGATCTACACAAATCACACTAATTAAGACCTTCAATTGATAATTAAAAGAAAATAAAAGAATTAAGGAGTAAAGTAACCAATCAGTACATACTTATGTTTCAAATAAGAATGTGCATTGCATTGACCAATTTGTATTTATCCAAAAATATCGTCAAAAGTGTCAATTAAAATTGTCTCACATTTTTTTAAGGCATAAACATTCCTTAGAATATAACACCCGAGTTACATCAAAATCTGCCCAGTGGTTTAGGAATATAAAAATATAAAAACATTGACTACCTATGTGTTGTTCCAGACTACATTCTACATGTATACCAAATCACAATGAGATCTGTCAAGATGTTCTAGAGATACATAGTAACATCCATCCATCCAACTAAACTTTACCATTCATAATCTTGGTAATATATAATTGAATTAATTATTTATTTCTAGAGAATATAGAATATTCTAAATGCGGAGAAGATTTGTTACTAATTTAATTGTGTTTCTGGTTAACAACTTAAAGGTCAAAGATTGCTCTTGTGTACCTTTTAGGTTAAGTATATTTAAATGACAAACTACCGCAAATTCCTTTGTGTTACTATTAATAGTTTTTGCATAATTTTGTGCACTAAACCTTATTAATTTTCGATAATCAATGACACTGAAATATAGAACAGGCATAGCTAAATATGTATGTTGGGTACAGAGACTAGATAGGCATATCGGTTTGTGACAATTAAAAATGGTTTATCCCTGCCAACCCCTTTAGGTTACAGGCAGGAGATGTGTTGTTTGAAAAAACTTACCAGCTACTTCTAGGAGTGTTTCAAGCCGAGCCTGCATCTCTGGATCAACTGCTCTTTCGGGGTCATCATGGGAGAGTAGGAACTTAGATGACTCCGCAGCACCAGCTTCCTCTTCCATCTCCTGCTGGAAAACATTATCCTCCTTAAATATCACTTAGCTAACTAAAGTTTTGTTTTATTTACAAGGTAAATCATAGAAAATATTATATTGTTGTCTATAATTTGGAAACTATAAAAACAAATAAGAAATTTTAAATACAAGTAAACACAAGAATACATTGTTTTAACAAATAAAATAACAATTTATTGTATTTATCAAACAAAACATCATACATGAATAACATATCCTATGTTTATGTTAAAGCCAACTTAGGTTTTAAAATTAGATAGAACAAAAAGGTTACTAGGTTAGGTTTTGTTTAAATATGTATTGCATTAGCCTTGAAATGATCAGCCAGTACATCACTCCAGTTAACAGTGTTAGTTATATCAATATAGGAACAATAAAATTCAAGCATTTGTATGTTAGAATCACAAGGACCATCCAACATAAAAAAAAACCAAAACAAAATATATTGAGAGTGTCCATTGCACACACATTATGCAGGTTAACATTAATCAGTTGGCAACAGCAATTGGTGTTGGAGAAGCTTTGGGCACTCAGTACTAATCTCTTCAACTTACCAACAGGTCTGGCCTGCTTAGGCACAAACAAGCCAGCAAGATCTATAACACCAATGAGAAAAACATAAGATACACTGACAATGTGGTGCTTGGGGACATGCTTAAGGCTAATGTTTACGGCCAATGGTCCTTGCAATTCGCCAATAACCAACATTTTTGCGCGAATCGCTTCGGGAGTTTTACACAAATTGTACGCGCGTGACGACACTGAGTGGAATACTACTGGACGAAATTATAACGAATCCATTTAAATATTATATAATTAACACTGTCACATCGAGATATCGGCAATAAAACACTATTTTCAGTCAATGCGAAATTGAATGGGTGCATGTGATTCAAGAAACATGGCCACCGCAATTCGTGCCCAGTCCAAAACACAAATAGACAATTAAAAGACTTACGGCATTGCTGCTCTTGATATAAAATTGCGAAGATTTTGTTAAAAATTTGCCCAAGAACGGCTGACATAAATAATTTCATGCATTACTCAGTAGAACGTATGTACCTATGACTTTCTGACGTTTTACGGAATATTTGGCAAGACACTTGAACCGTAGAAATAACGAAAAATTACTACATTATAGCGTTCTAGACCCAATTATGGCATATTGTTATGAGTTGATACGATTACAATACAAAAAGAAATTGTATGCTTAATCACATACAAGATGTCCCTTGCAGCATTTAGCGGTACAGATAATCACAGTCCCTCACTGCCACCGCCTCTGCCAAAAACAAAACACGTTTTACCTCGGATACAGAATCATCCTCGCTTTCCGAAGAGTCCGTCATGTATTTGGCAGGCACTCCAGAATACGTTTCGGTTTCAGATTTGGCTGGACTTGAAGCCGAACTGTGAGGAGTGGATGATTTTACCACATCAAGTTGCACATTCACCTTATCGATATTTCGGTTTTCAGACTGTCCGACATTCTGCATTTTTGTCCTAATCCAATACAACTTAATTAGTCTTTCAGTATCAACACTTTTACTATGAAATTAACACGTTCTTATATTAGCAAACAAAATTTATTTCGTCATTTAGCCAGGTTGATACCCGCCATGTCTACTACTATGGCGAGGTTCCCGGATGCTTCAAGTAGGCTAACCAATTATCTCCCTCTGGTGATAAAATTGAGAACTTTTATGTGCTGCCATCTGCTCTAAAAAATAGTTTGACTAACATAGACAACACAGAATTTTATTTCCTTCAGGTTTCAGCCAAGGGTTTCAGGTCACGTTGTCCACGGTTTAAGTTATAATTTAAAAAATTGAATCATATTTATTTGCGTGTATGTAGTTTACTCGTATAGCACTAAAGTTTCTGAAAGAGTACCACATTAAGCCCTGTATGTTGTTATTAACAGTTTATTAGTGCTTTTAATAACGTTATAAAAAATGAATTAATTGTGAATTTTAATGCACATTGGTAATTCTGGGAAAGAAACATCAAAATCGAAAAATACCAGGTATAACATTCCTCCATATATTATCTATGTAGTAGGTGCTTGGTATCTAAAGATTATACAAAAATTATCAAAAAGTACATAAACTTACCATAGAGTTCGGGAGCTAGAAAGAAGAACTATTTTCCTGGCGATTGTGTACCCTAGTCCGTTGCAATAAAGGCTATAGCACTGCCCCAAAATATTACCTTTAACGTCAGTCAAGACAGTCAATTTGAGTCAATTCAATTCATAATTTTATTCTATTGTCAATACAACACTACAGCAATCTCATGAAAGTTTAGTAAGAAAATGGGTTTATTACTGCTTGAAAAATATTTACATTGTAATTGTATAGTAACGAGGGAGTTTGTTTTATAAATAAATAATGTAAAGTATAGTTATTTCAGTATTACTTTAAATAAGTAATAAATCTTACGTTTACTTCTATATCCGTATTAATTTAATATTATCAAGATGGAATTTTCGTCAACAATAGGATTGCCGCAGTATTTGAAATACAAAAATGTGTGATAAGTTATAAAGTGGAAATATGGCAAGGGACGGCGATCTCCCTACAATATTTAATCCGAAACGAGTTCGCGCGCCTTCGGTCATAATTACCAGCGAGGAAGTGGAATCGGAGCAGGGATGTAGTGGTGATGTTGAGAGAGCGAATGGACCACCGACTCCTCTCAGTCCCCGAGCCCCTCTTACACCACAAACTTCGATATCATCAGCTCCACCCTTAACAACTCAGCCTTCTCTTCAGCAAGCCTACAGCGAGTCAGCGACAAGTAGTCAAGATGAAGAGCGACAGTTACGTGATAAAAGATGCCCGCGATGTTGTTCGAAATTTGCAAAAAAGGTCAACTATTCTATTTTTTTATTTTATAATTTATGTATTTATGTATGAGAGTTATACATATTTAAATATTTCCATAAGTTTTTAATGTAACAATGTTATTTACAGATATACTATGGGCTTTGTGTGACTTTAATACTGGTAGTGTCATGGGTAGCAGTGACCCACTGTATAAAACACATGTACATGCAAGAGTACCCATTGGATCATGATGCACCACAGAGCGCAGACCCATCAACATACAACTTTACATCTAAAATCCCAACAAATGTAAGTTTTTTGTTATAGTATTTTGTTCTATTTGATATGGTAGTTTTGGTATCTTTCATTGTGGAAGGTTTTGGCCAAAGTTTAATAGACTGATTAAAAGTTTTTTTTATATTATCTTATGTGAACCGAATTGAAGGTTATTCTTACAAAAAGATTTTAGAGACAATTTAAAATTGACTGCTAAAATTGAAATTGTTAAAGAACACATGCGGAATGAGCTGTGCCACACTTCCAGTAGGTTATTAAAAATACCTTTTTTCTTTCTCTTGTTATTTCTAACCAGTGTTGGACTGTCAGCCTTTTCTATTATACAGCTTGTTTAATATATTTCTTGTATGTTTTAATGTATGTATTTATTGTACCAGTTGTACAACGCACCATTCTTCACCGCGTGGTTCTGCACAAACTGGCTGATCCTGTTCTACCCGCTCTATCTGATTGTAATGCTCATACACAACAAGTGCAAATCGGCTCATGATATAGTATTTGATGCTTTTAGTGACTTCAAAGAGAAGGGATTTACATTTGGTAAGCTAGTTTTACTCTAATTGTGTATTTTCTGGTAGAATACCTTAAATATTGCAAACTTTCCACTTATTATGTAGCCTAAAATGTGTGTAGCACACCTTATTCATGTAAAATGAATAACAAGGAAGGATTAGAAATAATTGTCAATGGTTTTGCATGTCTAATATGTTAACAATAATTATAGGTAAATAATACTCAAAGTATATAATCTATACTAATGTTATATAGAGGAAAGATTTGTATTTTTGTATGTATTTTAATAACTCAAAAACTACTGGGCCGATTTTAAAAATTCTTTCACCGTTAGAAAGGTAATTTATACGTGAGTAACATAGGCTATAATTTTTAATTTCACGCGGGCGAAGTCGCGAGCAACAGCTAGTTGTTTATAATTTTTTTCAATTTACCATAGGCTATTAAAGTATATTTGATATTTAGCCCGTTTCCTGAGCCGCTGCGCCTTGTTCTGCCTACTATGGGTGCTTAGTGTGTACATGTATACATATGCACTGCGGATACTGCTTGCCACGGACGTGGTCGCGCTCTTCGCCACCAACGTCTCCTGTATCTACCTCCTCTCCTGGGTGATACTGCATGAGCAATTCGTCGGCGTGAGGGTAAGTTGTACTAGATGAATGTTATTTTTTAAGTTTCTTGTTTAATTTTGATTTAAAACTGGACCGGGATAATGTGAACAGGAACCAATGAGTCCACACAATCCTTGTAATGACATGCTAATGTCCAACTCAAAAATTGTCAGTCATTCATTTGCGTAGTCAGTAATTCGTTCATTAATTCAGTCAGTGGTATAAGTGTTGGTGGGATGTGTTGTGCAGATAGTGGCGGCGATCCTGTGCGACACTGGCATCGCGCTGCTGGCGTACATGGACGGCATCACGGGTAGCTCCACGCTAGGCGGGGTCGTGCTCGCCGCATGTGCAGCCGCGGGATTCGCTATATTCAAGGTAATTAACAATCTATAGTCTATACTAATATAATAAAGCATAAACACACACTTCTTTGTTACCTAACATGTCAGCATATTTTTGAATAATTATTTTTTTAATAAAAAGCCCTACACTTACGTCACGCTTTGGGCTACATATTTTCACGCCATTAAACTTGGGGGTAAATATTTTGGATAAAAACCCTAATGTGGGAAAGAGACCATAAGTTGCTGCCAACATCAAGGAATGATTGCAATGGTTTGTCATCATGTCATGTCATTTTGACATTTGCAATTGATCATTTGAAAAATGTAAACAATAAAATAACATTTTCAAAATTTCATGCGGATGAAGCGGCACAGGAATAGTTAATAATATAATAAAGTGAATAAATTGGAACAAAATATTATATCTTGAGAGAAAGGTATAAAATCTAACACCCAATAGCAGTAAACAAGCAAGATTGCTATGGTAATTGTTAGCCAATGGCATAGGTTTTCGTTGTCATTCGAATTTTGACATTAGCACATGTATGTTCTATGCAATGTAAACAAAAAATATCATGGCACGAGAACAGCAAGGGTGGCATAAATGTTTGTATTATTGAGTAACATTAAAGATCAGGTGGCTCAGGGGTTAAGCACTTGACTTATAACCTACAGGTTTTGGGTTCGAATCCCGCCATGTCTCTCCTATATATGTTTTTTTTAATTACTTTTTGATTTAATAATTTCAACTACTATAATAGAAAATTGATATTAGACAAATATGTAGTGTTTTGTAGTTTATGTTACCTTCGTGCTTTAGTTAATAAAATGATTTTGTTTTTATAATTGATGTAGAAATGTTTCTTGCACGCAACTGCTACTGATTTATACTTGTTCATTGTTTCTAATGACCTTGTCACCTTAATTTGCTATTAAAATATAGTTTTTAATTTTTCGTGTATATTCCGATATAGTTAAGGTCATGTTTTCATTTTAGTAAGCATGCGATCACGAGCGTCGGTGGCTCAGGGGTTTGAGCACTTGACTTGTAATCTACAGGTCTTGGGTTCGAATCCCGCCATGTACCAATGTGATTTTTTTCGAATTTCATATGCACATAATTTATCCGACGTTCTTACGGTGAAGGAAAACATCGTGATGCCTGCACATATCGGCGAAGAAATTCAAAGATATGTGTGAAGTCAACCAACACCCGCACTTGGCCAGCGTGGTTGACTATGGCCTAGTCACCCTAACTATAGGGTAGGCTCCGAGCCCCTCGGTGGGGACGTATAGTGAGCTGGTGATGATGAAGCATGCGATGATAAGAGCACGTTTTTAAATATTGAAATTTCATTTGGGAAAATTACTTTCTTCCGTATTTCCGTGTATTCACGTCTTTATAATCTCAAATGCAAGTTTTTTGCATTCCTTATTTAGACGACCGGAAAAGAGCTTTATATTTAAGAAGGAATTTAGATTATAACTTGCTTAAATTATATTAAACTAGCGGTTGCTCGCGACTTCGCCCGCGTGAAATTAAAAAATATAGCCTATGTTACTCAAAGATAAATTACCTTTCTATCGATGAAAGAAGCCTTAAAATCGGACCAGTAGTTTTTGAGTTATTTCAATACAAACAAAACTTCAAATATTTCCTCTGTATAACATTAGTATACATTAATGTAACATGGTAATTTTTTTTCTCCGTTTTCTAATTAGGATAAAAAATCCATTAAGTTATAAAAATTTAGTGAAAAGTTAACTTAAAACGATAGCATTAAGGTGTTATTTTGGTTGAACTTTAATAATTATCCAGAAATCATTGCGTGTTACGTGATTACAGTTTTACATGTTGCCCTATTTTTATGAAATTGATTTTTTCTTGTATAAAAGTTAGCGAAGAATCAACAATTTAGTTTAAATTATTTTTTTTCTCGAAGGTGATTGGACAATGGAATAGTCTTTTTTTATTTTAAAACTAGCTTTTCCTGTGCGGCTTCATCGGCATGAAATCATGAAAATTTTATTTTATTATTTACATTTGTCAAATTATCAATTGCAAATGTCAAAATGACATGACATGATG
>LD688974.1:6567893-6579475 GCA_003118335.3 Papilio memnon | reverse complement strand
GTTCCGTAATAACTGTACTCTGGAGTACATTTTACCTTTTTGTTACATTGAATTGATTTCGATGGTTTGTAAAATAAACCAGATGACTGAGAAGACGGACGATAGAGTTATTTGGAGAACGACAACCCGGTGCGCCGACTCGACGGAAGTATTAAGGTAAGAGAAGATGATGATGGTTTATATTTTTATAACAGTGATTCTCAACCACTGTGTCGCCAAATTTTGCATATTTTTGTCATAAACTATTTATGTAGTGTGTTGTAGTAATTAAATAATTTTTATCTTTTTCTTTGGGTGCCGCCAAATTTTGAAATCGTTAAATATATGCCGCAACAAAAAAGGTTGAGAACCACTGGTTTATAATATAAAACTGTGTCAACAAGAACAAATTACGATTATCTTGAAACCTACGAACTAATAGTATTTTCATCTTAAACAATGCGTCTAATATAGTCTATGTACGTTAAGTTTTTGTCACTTAACTGTACCATTAAAGATTTTACAAAGTTTTAACAGTTCTACTATTCAGTTAAAACTAACAGAACTGTGTGCCGTGTTTTACTGTTGACTTTCTTGTGTGTAACCAATATCGGAGTTCTAAAAATCGTATTATTATATCGTTAAAATGTAGGTTAAAAGTATTCTTAAGTACAACGATTCGATTCCGATTCGAATTTCGCCTTTTTTTATCTGTGCGATCTCGTGTAATGCAAAAATGCCGCTGCACCATATTGGTCGGGTATTTTAAAAGTATGTAAGTAGATCAGAATACTACAGATTTTTCAAGTGAAGGTTGTAAAGATATCGAGGTACAGTCAGAAGCAAATATCATGACTACTTCCAATTTTTGAGTTTGTCATTTTACTGTGTATCTGCTGAAACATCTATAAAAATGTATTGTTATCTCAGTTTTTTTAAGAGAAAAAGAGCGAAACGATATTTCAAGTTATCGTCGTTAAATTTTTAAATTTAGGTTATGATTAGCGACTGTTAGTTATAGAACCAGGAGAATGTGACTGTACAAGTGCTTCTACGTCTAGAATAAATTTTCATCTACTCTTTCCGTCAATCTTTTTCTCGACCTATTCCATTTCACGTTATTTTCCGCTCACTGTACTTTCAATAAAAAGTAATGGAAGTATCGGCCCCGAATCGTGTATCGCGACAAATTAAAGATAAACATTTAATCGAAGTTGTATGGATAATGAGGTTTTTATCTTATATTTTTCTTGGATGATAAGGTTTATTGGGTCACCGGAAACGGTAAGAAGTTTCTTTCCTTTCTTTTCTCTCTTAAGTTTTCCAAGATCATGTTACAATGCATATGCGAACTTTTTAGGAAACGATGATTCGACTTTTGTAAATAGATAAATCAGGCCGGCTAAACATTACAATTTTAATATTAAAACATATGTAAAAATATGTATCGTCTTAATTAAATTTCATAGTTCAATAGAATAATAACACAATTTAGCATACAATGATAAGCTAAGATTTAATTTTATTCAAATGAACTTGAAAGTGAGAATAAGTGAAATTTAATTACTGATTCGTCAATATTTATACACCGTGTCTGTTGGCATAAGATTGTTGTGAGTCAATTGTGCACTTTCCATTCGCTCTCGACGTATGCCAACGATATTGTCAGGCGATATTGTTGACCTCCTGCCCGATATCAACCAAGAATAAAAGTGCCAAATATATAAGTTAAATCTAAAGACATTCAAGAAATATATAGACGAGGCAAATTTATCACCGGTACTTTCTCTGAAAGGTACTAAATCTGTTATCAAGTTTGGTACGCCACCTCGTGTCGTGTCCTACATGGACGTTTTACAAAATTATAATAAGCTCCATCTTTCGTCTATACTAATATACAAATTGTTATAAAATAAACTAAACAGTGTCTAAAAATAAAATATAAGCACTTAAATATTATTTAATGATAGCTATTGGCAGTTACAATTAATTTAAATACAATTAATTATGTGTTTTGAGGATCTATTGACAGATAGCGTTAGTGAGATTGTGTGAATAATGTGTCAACTATGCCTACTCTATATATCATATCTTGTTGAATCTCTTTGGTTAAATCTTACTAATATTATAAATGCGAAAGATGCGTTTAGATGGATGGATGGATGTTTATTAGATGTAGCCTAAACGGATCTTGATGAGAGTTGGCATATATATAGAGGATAGTCTGGAAGAACACATATGATACTCACTTTTGTTTTTTTTCATTTCCACACGGACGGAGTCGCGGGCAAAATAACATAGTTGTATTGTGGAAGCCATAAAAGTCTATTACAACCAGCACACAACACATGAGTCGTCGTGTATTACGTTTTATGTCTTTCCACGACGGAATAACTTTTTAAAACGTGTCATTATTTACCCATTACTAAAATAGATAATAAAAGTTTGTATTTAACTTAACTATAGGGAAGTAATCAGAAATTTCGTAACAGATATGCAGGAGATTTTTATATCTCGTGTAAATCTCGTTATACTTCCGTCCATTGTTATTTAGTTTTGCATTTAGTTTACTGAGATTATAACGTCTAAGTAAACGTTCTCTTGCTGTTCATTGGAAATAGGAATTAGGCCTAGTGTACACTACGATTCTTATCGCACTATTTTTTGTTCAAGTTTGCATATAATTTAAATTGGCCTTTAAAATAGATCACGGGCAATTGCATCTTACATCCAATCCACTAAGACACTGCAATATGCAGTTTATTCCCAACCGTCACCTCGCTCTGTCCCCACTTGAGAATAAAAAGTTTCATCCGTCCCACCTTTTGCGACGAGGGGACGGTTGGAACTTATTTCATAACGGTTCCATCTGTCCCCTTATTGGTGATAGTGAGACTAAAAGGTGGGACTGATGAAACTTTTTATTCTCACGTGGGGACAGAGCGGGGTGACGGTTGGGAATAATCTCAATATGCGTCAATGTATCGCGACAAATATACTGCTAGTGTACTGTGGCTTTAATATATTACTCACTCGAAGATGCAATGTGTAGCTGTGATGAGATGATCCCTGGCGACGACTGTAGCGCCGCAGATGACCTTGCCGTCCCTCTTGAGCGCGGCCAGCCACGGCAGCTCGCCCGGGGAGACCGCGCCACCCCCCACCACTCGAGCACCGCGCGCCACCCCGCATGCTGGACGAACACAAACAATTACACATTAATAACTGACCATCACAAACTGGAGATACGAATCGAATATAATAAAACTTTAACATTAATTTAAGCTGAAGACGGTTGTAATCTATACGAATATAATAAAGCGTAAACACACATTTCCTTGTTGCCTAAGATGTCAGCAATTACAGCATATTTTTGAATAATTCTTTTTTTTTATAAAAAGCTCTACACTTACGTCACGCTTTAGGCTATATATTTTCACGCCATTAAACTTAGGGGGTAATTTTGACATTTCCAATTGATAATTTGACAAATGTAAACAATGAAATAAAGTTTTTATAATTTCACGCGGATGAAGCCGCACGGGAACAGCTAGTGTTACTTATATGAGAAAATCATTACTGTCCAATATGTCCTAAGTTATCAAATAACAGTAACAGTGTGGTTTACTAAACAAGAGGTCATGTTACGAGTTATTCGACCAGTATCCCATTAATATTTGTAGCAATTAAACTAAGTTTACTGATCAACCCTCGTGTTATACTCTTACGTCATTTGTATTAAGGAATTAATTATATCTGCCTGAAAATGTTTTCAATATTTCACGTAGCTACGCTTACTGTCAGTGAAGTGGGTTAAGTTGTGATTAACTGATAATGGTGTGAGTCACAGGAAACTGCATTACCTGAATTGTGCAAAAATGTTTAGGCGCATAACTGCCCGTTAACTCACTAATGCAGAATATGTTTATTTTTTATGAATACACTATCTTACGGACTACGTCCGTGTGGAATTAGAATAAATGTAACTAGCTTATATGTACTTCCAGACTATCCTCTACATCTATGCCAAATTTCATCAAGATCCGTTCGGCAGTTTAGGCTACAAACTCTAACAAACATCTATCCATGTAAACCTTCGCGTTTATCATATGAGTAAGATTTTGGCCATAATTATGGAAGTGTTCCAAGTACAAATTTTTCATTTTATTCGTTTGAAAATCACCATAAAATTAATTGTTCTCAATATAAAATTAGTTTCCTTGTTGGCCAGTATTTTGGACAGCCCTTAACTAAGGACAAACAATGTCTGTTCGTTTTATCGTCGTTTTAAATCTTCGGAACACAAAGGCACACGGTGTTATAGAGAGCAAATACGGCGTCATATTTAATGCCATACAATTTGGAACACACAGTTATCCCAACGTGTGGGAGGACATGCTTGATAATTGTTATTCGTCATGACGATTTACTATCAAAATGATAAAAATTGGCAGTGTTTGAACTGACATACAGAAATCTAGAAAATAAGTAAGGAGTTAAGTTAATGAAGAAGCTTTTTCTGTGGTTACGATCTCGATATCAAAGAGTATATTAATAAATTTGACGTCAGTATAAAATGAAATTTGATTGATGTCTAGGCATTAGAGTTCGGTCTTATTGCAAATCTTTGCACGTGTATCTGTTAATTTTACAGACAAGTCTGAATTTAAACTTTTCAATTTATAATAATAACGTACTACTAGTATGAACTACTCATCCATACATCTTTAGCGGTCATCTGAAATCACTCGCTTCTAACGCATTTATTATTGTGCAACTGATTTGATTAATAAAGTGATTTTTTTATCTTCATTCAACTTTATTACTCTACAAGCGATCAGATTTCTGCGTAATAAACGCCTGAAGAATCGTTTGTGATAATTGGTCCCAGAGATTCATATGTTATTGTAAACTATCGTTCGCCCGCGACTCCCTCCGTGTGGAATTAAAAAACAAAAGTGAGTAACCCATGTGTTCCCGACTATCCTTTACATCTACCAAATTTCATCGAGATCCGTTCAGCCGTTTAGGCTACAAACTCTAACAAACATCCATCCATCGAAACTTTAGCATTTATAATATTAGTAAGATTATTTGTACGATCATATCTCCGTATCTCAGTATCGTTTAAAAACATTTTTAGAATAAAATTCCGTTTAATGGCAACCCTTAATATGTAAGGTCAATATGGAACAAAGTTCCGTTGCGATTGCGTTCGACCGCAAAGTATTAACATTTATAAAGACATTATAAAATTTATTGTCATAATCTGTTAACGAAAGCATCCGTTATTATTGATCTGTGGCAGACAGTGTTTATAATCAATAATTTAAAATCATTCGTCATGCAATTCGTAAATTAGTTCGGTTATAAACGACGTCGTCACGATATCAATAACTTGGAACGTAAAGAAATAACATCCGTTTTATAGTTTATAGTATTTTTTGGTGCCGGAGGCCCAACTTTAGTCCCTTTTTCTTCCCACCCTTTTTCTCATAAGAATAGGATGGAAAGGGAACGTGGATTTGACGGTGGAGGAGACGCATAGTTCTTCATTCTCCTCCGTCGATTAAGGATAGGCAATGCATCCACTATCGCGAATGTCTATGGGCAGCGGTCGCTTCGCCATTTTGGCGGATTCATGTGGTCGCTTACTCGTTTGCCAACTTATAATATAAAAAAATGGGTTAAATGTTTTGATAATAAAATCAATTGGCGCGGGAGATTTCAAATATACATCCCAAGTTCTAAAACTAGGCTTAAATGCTATCAGCAATAGTAAACATGATATTTTTCGAGAAAATTCGGAATTTCTGCATTATTCATTTTCACAGAATTTTATAACATCTCAATTTTTTTTGTTAGTACAAAATTTTCGATGAAATTATGAATTTATAGTTCCCGACAGTAGGTTTTTTTTAACAATTTAAAGTATTGAAAATACTTTAAGGTTCGATACTTAAAGAATGTTTTAATAATTGGTGCTACATGATCATTATCATCGAGGCATGTGGAATGTGAACCTAATAATTAGTTGTACAACTTTGACAGCGCATTAACCTGCTTTGTGTATTGCGCAGTGTTGCCAGTGTGCGGACGGTTTACGAAATTATCAAATGATTAAGTTACCATTATAATACGAGCCTGTTACATTAACCTATACTACACCAATGCAATATGTATTTTAACTCTATTCCCAACCATATTGTAGGAGTACCTAGTCTTAGAACTATAGTTTTTTGTAATAATAATAATAAGTACAACAATCTGTGTATTTAAACGAATGATTAAAAAAAATATGGTTCTATAAGTTAGTACTTTTGGATGTTTTTTTGTTTGTTTGTTAATCTCCGAAACGACTGGGCCGATTTCGACCGGACTTTCACTGAAGGTTAGCTGACATAGACGGGCATATTATAGGCTACATTTTTATCTTAATATTGGACGAAGGCAACAGCAAGTTATTAATATATTCAATGTTTTTTTACTTAAAATAAACTTTCTTAAAAGTGAACACGAAGAGTTAAGTCGCTATTCTTATAACAATTTCCTGAAAACTTCACGAGTTACAAAATAATTGTGTTATTAAAGTCTAGCTTTCGACCGCGACTCCATTCGCGTGGAGTTAGAAACATACAAAAACAAATAGCATATGTGTTCTTCCAGACTATCCTCTACATCCATGCTAAATTTCATCGAGATCCGTTTAGCAGTTAGGTTTAAACTCTTACAAACATCCATCCATCTAAGCTTTCGCATTTATAATATTAGTAAGATCATACAGTTCGACGATATTCGCAAAGCTCACATATCGAAAACTTTGTGTCGTTAAAAGGAATTAAATTTTTTATGTTTAGCGTATTAAAAAGCACGATTTCACACTTCCTTGTGGCCCACTGACATTCTTGATAAGGATTAAACTGTTATCCTTTGAGCTTGACGTTATTATTGCAGGAAAGAATAACATTCACACACAAATATATTTTAAATGTAAATTGCGCCCCTGCTGTTCGAAGGCCGGATTGTAAAAGGTTTTTTTTCGTATCACTAAACACTCATATTGAAGATTATTTCGATATAAAATTGTAAATTAAGTATTTCAAATGTTCCATATTATTTTGTCGTTACGCATAACCTCGATACGCTTTCAACTTACAGTAACTTGCCTTTAATATACTCGACACTGGCCCAATCCGCTGAGGGAGAGCCATAAACAAGAAATAGAATACCTTTAATATTTCGCGTTTGTTTATTTCAAAGTAAACCGTTGAACTTCAATGTAGTTGATAGGTTAACTTTAAAGTTATTGTATCAAATACCATAATGCACTACATAGACATACTAAATTAAAATGCAGAAAAAAATCGCAGTTGTTCTTGTATCTCAAAATATTTTATGACCGTGAGACAAATGTTATCTCTGATCCCTAGTTTTAAACAATTAATATAATTGTAACTAGCGATATTAATTTAAACACCCCACTACATATCTCGCCAGGGATGCGCGCCAATATCCAATCCTTCTAATGGCATTGACAGCTGTCAGCTAGGGACGTGACGTTTATGCCGACAATCTAGTGATGAGCCATTTCTACAGCACTGTTCTAATTTTCTTAACAATAGGGACGTAACTTGTGCGTGAGTACTTAGTGAATATGATGGCTGATGTATGGAGCAGACTTTGCAGATCAGTAGGGACAAGGGCAGGTTGATGATGACTCATCGTATATACAATATATCGTACATACAGAAAAAGTTTGCATGGAATTTGTATTATAACTGTAGGTCAATATAGGTCACTTTTTAAAACTATAATAAATAAAATGCACTCCTATGTCTGAAGAAGAATAAACCCATATCACACAGATTATCAGATTATCAGATTATCTTTAAAAAAAAACTGTACTTCAGTTTCGGTCATGGAAATTCATTGAAAGACGCGTCAATCGGAAATTGAAATGCGGATTTTAATTCGCAACCCTGCGTATTGTTAACTATAGCTACAGTTAATAAAGGTAGACATTTTACTTTTAAATTATTCTAAATTCATTACAAAATAATATTTTTTTTAGCACAAACCTTATCTGCAACTTTTACGCATAACTTTAATGGTCGATATAAATCTATTTTATTAATTTGTCGTTTTCAATTTTTTTATAAATGACGTATTTAACGAAACGTTCATATGAAAAATACTGCGCACAAGATTGTCCCCGTTTAAACTATGTTGCGATTCTGTAACACAAGTGCGTACTCTCTAATGTTGACTTGTTTAACACATGTTTTATGACATAATATGAGGAACTGATATGCACAATCTCATCAATTGAGTCGCCATTAGATATTACATCTATAAAGTTTACGGGTCAAAATGTCTACAATCTGAATACCAATGAAAGTTAGAGAAAGGTTCATTTATAAAACTCGTTTACATTGTTTTTTTGTTGAAAAAACGAAACGATTAATAAACGAAGATAATACTTACCGAATAAATTTTGAAAAAAGGTTTTGTAATGTAATGACGAGATTTTTTTTCCTCAACCATACCTTACGCACAATTTCCCGCGCATTTTGACACATCACAAAAACACATACGATAAAATAACCTATATGTTGAAGGTAGTACACTCACTGAAGGGCTTCATTATAATAAATGTAATTATGTTTATTGTAAATGTAGACTCACTACAGGGTTTGCAGGCGCGCACCGCGGCAACCACGATAAGGAGGCACAAGGTACGGAACATGTCTGTCGGAGTGACGGGGCTCTCTGGAGGCGGCGGGAGACGCCGGCGCAGCTTATAGGCCGCGGGCGGCGCCTCTACTGAGACCTCGGGGCCAGGGCGATCGGACCAGGCCAAGTTCACGGATACGCGACCACCGAGCGAATGACGATGCGGGCCGCTACTGCGTCACCCCACTCACGCTCGCCGTGTGGTAGGATCGAAGGATTAGATAGTGACCTTCAAACCTACTCATCAATCAATACTTTGTTCTAATTTACATTGATACTTTATCTACTATCAGAGTCAGAACTTGAAGAAAAAAATCTAAATCGTCGTTAAAGTTCTCATACCACGGATGTCAAAAATTTCAACTTTTCAGAAGAGAGAAATATTATAACTGCATAATTTTGTAAAGATACTATAATAATACACTGTTTGTGTACTTATTCCACATTAAATATAACTAATTATAGTTATATTTAATGTGGAATACGTGTTGACAGGCTGAAAAGATGCGTCTTCCGATTCTCTAGCGAATGTCATCAAAATGTCAAAATAGCTAAAAAATGACTTACTTGGTGTTAAAACTTCAACGAAGATATGTTTTGTTTATATATGTGTGATTCATAACTTGCTTATCTTTCTAATGGTATAAAAACTACAATAAAACATTCATTCATGAAGGTGTCGGGTAGTATACCAAAGTAACGGAATAACACCTCGCTCGCGAGATTCGCTCGATTCCCCGTGACGATTTCGGCATAATTGACGCCCTTCGGGGTTTGGGAAAAGAACATTTTGAATCTTTTATTTTGGTTAAGGCATACTTTTGTCTTTTTTAAGTCGATTCTTAAATTATTTTCTTTGATTAACCTTGGCTACTCTACAAAATCCTCTACTATGTCAGATCTCCCCTCCTTATAGTGTAATCAAATCTATTCTCGTTATAGCTTTATGAATAGGTAAGCATATAAACAAAAGAATGTCGTCTATTGTGAAACCTAGAAGGTCTTGAATCTAGTATTATGGTGTAACACTAAAACATTTAGGTTTTACGTAAGTTTGTTGTGGCGCATATGCAATTTGCCAGTGACCTAGTTTCGCGTTATCGTCTTAAACTTTCAAGAGAAATCAAGTGAATATCGAACGAAAAACTATTGTTTTTAGTCTATTTTTGTTATCAAAAAAAGGTCACGGCATCTTAATAAGCCACTTTCACTTAAAGATATAGAAGAAAGCATTACGTTAAAGAGTTTTTTTTTAATTAAGTTACGATAAGATGTATACATAGATACAAGATACATTTTGCATTGTTTACGGTCACTGGCATACATGACATATATAAACCAAGGTACGTACCTACATACGTTACACAACGCGTACGTAACGCCGGATGGACCGCGGTTCTTGAAGTCTCTTAAATTTAGCCAATCTTGCCCAATACCTTACGCAATTCCAGGACCAACGAGATGCATTCGATATTTTGCAATTTCACGTCTTTCGTTATTCATCTGCACTTTACTGACCTACCATAAAATATTAAAAGCAAACATACGGAAAAAAACACAAAAACCTGTTACAGAACAACGATTTATCATTATTCAAAATATTTAGGTCATATTTTCTATTCTATGTTCATAGAATGTGATTAATTATACCAATTTTATTTCATCGCTTTTAATGGCACACTTTTCCACGTCAATAAATTTACGTAAATACGATTTAATATTCTGCACGTAGATTTGGTAGTTATAAATCTGTCAAAGAGTCTTACATCCGACGTCTGCAATTTTTCATCGACCACGTTTATACCGAAATAAGTACATAAAACAGTATTTACCTTTCATAATTCTATAATGTTCGACCTAAATTTTAAGTGGTAAAATTCCGTTACGTAATTAATATAGAAATACACTAATAAAAGCAGTACATAAATGACCCATAAACGAACTAAGCAATCGTAAATAATCTGTGGTAAGTTATAATAATCAAAATACTATAAAAACAGATTTCATTTCCACTTAACACTCAAAGTTCTCATGATTCGGTCATAAAATTATTCACATAAACTGTATTTGCTCTACCAAATATATTGTTGTCTCAGATTTTTCGGAAACAATAAAAAGGACGACGATATTCTTGTACTCAATTTATTTAAACAAGGGAGCCAGTTGTGGTCCCGGTGGTCGGCGCCATTCTACTTTTTTAATTATTTATAATGACAGCTATGATATATTGCGATTACTTTTTTAATTTACGCATCTTTAGCGTTTCAGTTTTGAGGCATTTATCGATGTATATTTTTAATAACTAGTTTTTTTAATTGGAAGTAAACGCTCTTGATTCAAGCATTGATATATTTTACACTGGAAAAGTTATCGAGAAAGCATTAAGTCGACGAGAGATCATTTCTAGACACATCTTGATCTCGTAATTTAAAAAGACCACTAACAATTAGTTATCTTTCTAAGGAAGAGCCCCATTTACCTCATTATACTTAAAAAAAGGAAAAATTCTAGTGGATTTAGTGGATTTAGCAAAATTTTTCAAAAACATTGATGAATTTGTGATATTTTGAATTCTGATTTCCTGATTAACTGAATTCCCAGTCAATGAAACAACTGCAACCTTGGTCGTTTTGTGGGCGTGTTCTGGAGAGTTACAATGATCAGTTGAAGATCGGCGCAACTGTGCCAAGGCGATGGACCGCCCGTATGTTGATAAGGATGAGCAGCCTTCTCCACTTTAGCCACAACTAATGGAAAAACAAACGATTAAAAAATACATTTTACAGTTGACACAATTTTAAATTGTTTGTATTATGCATTTGTTTTATAAATATAAGTAACTAGCTGTTCCCTTGCGGCTTCGTCCGCGT
>LD688974.1:6544188-6557102 GCA_003118335.3 Papilio memnon | reverse complement strand
AGACCTGTGTTAAATCAAACTACCACTGTTAAATCAAATTTTCAGTTAGATTTGAGCAAAGTGATCAAGAAATTAAGAAATGACGATGGCACAGAGGAAGAACAAGAGCGTGGTGTAGGAACCGTATGTTTACCGGAGGGTGGAGTCTCGTATTCGGGATATAATGCTACTGTCGCTGGCTGGGGTACCACTGAAGAGGGAGGGACAGTCTCGAACGTTCTTAGAGAGGTAAGACTGAAATGACCAATAAATCGTTCAAACAGGCTTATATCCTTGTGCCAATATACTCACACTTGTTAATCTATACTAATATTATAAAGAGGATTTATTTATTTTTGTATGTATTTAATTCACGTAAAAATTACTGGGCCGATTTTTATATTCTTTCATCATTAGATTTTTTCTGCGAGTACATAGGCTATCCAAGAGAGTTTTAATATTCAGCAATTTCTTACTTTTTCATAGGTAATGGTCCCCATAATATCGAACTCGGAGTGTCGCAAGACGAACTACAAGGATCGTATAACCGAGAACATGCTGTGCGCGGGTATCGACGCGGGCGGCAAGGACGCATGCCAGGGAGACTCCGGCGGCCCGCTGCATGTCTTCAACAACAACACCAACACCTGGCAGATCGCAGGTCAGTCAACAAACGACACCAAACGAAGTTCATTGTAAAAGTGTTGTACAGTCGGGGAAACTGGCGGTGTTGCAACTTAAAAGCGATAATCGTTTAAACATTTTGAAACGTGACACGGAAAAAATCAATACACCGCAGCTTATAATTGTGTCTACGACTAAAAATCCACTCACTGCAATCTAATTTGTTATTTGTAGGAAGAGGTGGAGTTTGTCTAGTTGCAATGACCAAGGCAATTTTTCATAAAGTTGAACACAGCGTATTTCCCCGACTGTACCTTAAAAAAAACAATATTTTATAGAATTTTTCAAATACCACTTTGGTTACTATGCAGAACACAATTTAAGTGATACATTAATGTACTTAATATTACAATTAGGGGACATCTACCGTTAGAGACTCGAAATTGTAAAATATAAGCTCACTCAACAATACTTGACCATCCCCTCTAGACAATCGGCTAGCGTCCCCCAGTATTCAAATTAAAATTAAATTTTCAGGAGTAGTATCGTGGGGAGAAGGATGCGCTCGACCTAAGACACCCGGCGTGTACAGCCGCGTCAATAGATATCTCACTTGGATCAAAAGCAACACGAAAGACGCATGTTATTGTAACGAGAAATTCATTAAAAAAAATTAAAACATCCAATGACGTAATTTTCATATAGCATTGAATGTATTAACTTATATGAAATGTCCGTCCATGATGATAAAACTTTAATAACAGACTGCCGTTGAATATTTATTTCTAGGTTGTTCCGTATAGAATTAATTGATTTAGTGAAAAAGATCAACTAGTTAAGTGCTGTATTTATTTAGTTCTAAGTTATGTTTATTTAAACATTCTTTAGTAATAGTAATAAAAGATTTGTTTATCAAATGTTATACATACTTCAAATCTTTGTAATATAAAAGGCAAATCAATTAAAAAAAAACAAATCTTTGATTTCATATAGTTCAGAAACACAAAAAAAAATAAAAAAATGATGTAATGATATGGGATTTTGTTATAACTGAAAAATTCAGTAAATAAATATTAAGACAAATTGTTTTTCATTATTTATTGCCCAGAAATGATACATAAATACTTAAGTCTATTATAATTGTATTTTTTTTACTATAATACTGTTAAATGAACCACTAACAATGAAATTCTAAATAATATTGAGCAGAAACCAACTAATTACTCATCTAACTGACTAAAAAACCCCAAAGTCTCACAAAATATCACTATTTAAATTTATTAAAATATATTGTTAATAAATTACATTTTTTAATTTTTTCTCTTTTTTTTTGAATAATCATCTTTTTTTTTAGTTTCTATATAGTATGTTGAAACAGTTTAGACTACATTAGCAACAGTTTTTAACAGAGCAAGCAAACTACTATTATAATGTTACTTTAATATACATGTTAAATAGGAATATTTTCCTTAAAAGAGACATTAAAATATCAAATTTTGAATTNNCAAGAAGTAATAATCTTATAATAATAAATTTATGCCACATAGTGTTGCCAGGTACAAAACTAATAAAAGTTTTTAAATAAAGTCACCAACTCCGACAAAATGATTCCAGTAGATGCAACAGCATTCATGTCAATGTTGATCGGACCCCTGTTGGATTCAGTTGTTGTAGTTGTTTCTTCTACAATTTCATTCCCTTTTTTAACTATTCTTCGTGTCTCAATAGAGCCATCGGGTTTAGTCACACTGGTTGTTATGATGGTCTGACAAAATGACCTAACTGCTGGTGTGTTGTCATAACGATGAGATGGCACGAGAGCATCATCCTTCTTATTCAACAAGCCTGATATTTCGTGAGATGATATCTTACCATCAAGATCTCCATCCAGATGATCATGTTTGTGATTATGATATCCCGGCTTTAAATAATAATCTCTTATGGTGTTCGTATTGTTATAGTGCTCTGGTTCCTCACCTACAGGTATATCAGTTATCATAGCATCCATGTTGCTATCGTGGAAGAATGTTTTCACATCGCCGAATATGCTGCCGAAAGAGTTGAACATGTCCTGCATCTGTCGGGTTAATTCCCTCTGCAAGTCCACAGCTTCGAACACGTCCATTTGCTGTCTACTGTACAGTTCGTCGTCATCATCGTCATCGTCTGTGTTCCAAATGGGATTGCGAAAATCATTGCGCGGAGGCTCAGTTCGAAGACCAAAAAATGATCGTATCTTGTCCATAAACGTGTTGTTACCTTCCATCCTGATTTTACTTGGAATTTACTTGACACCTGATAAAAACTGTTTACCAAATTGTAAATCTAAAATAAAAAGGATATTAACTCTTCTATTATTTATTGTGATTGCGCAATAATAAACAAATGTCGCATCAGACGTCAATGTGACAAATTTCAAAGAGTAAACTGTCAACGAATAACCACAGAACAAACAAAGTATACAAAGGGAAAAAAATGACAAAATCTCTGTTAGGTTAGGTTCGCTAGGTATTTAGCATCTAAAAAAATCAAGATATATCTCAGAGGGATCACTACATTTCATATCTTCTACTAAATGGTTAGCTACACACCCTTAATCCTTTTCAGTTTTATGTACTCGAACGTGATATGACCCTCCGTAAGGGCTAAGGGCAAGTTGATATTGATGATGATGTACTCGAACGTGATATCTGCCTCTTCTTTAGTAAGGATCAACTGTAATATAAAGTAGCGAAGGTAACTTGGAAAAAATAGATTAATAATGATAATTAGTATGTTAGTATAGATTTTTCATAAATCATTGTTATTTAAATATTACTACTGTCACCACGTCCTTAAAGTGTTTTTTTCAAGATGACCCAAACAATGGTTTATAAACTTTAAAAGAGTTTAATTTATTTAATGTAACGTGTCTTAAATATTACTATACATCGGAATCGTAATGAAATTAATATTTTTTTAATTCACAACTAAAATTAAACCATCACCACTTATTTAGCACTTTTCGTTGCGGCTATTTCGGGTTTCGGTAAAGCTTAGCAGATTTTCCAAATAATTTTTCATGCTTTCTTTCCCTTTCCATTTGTCGATCCTATAAGACGGGAAGCTGTTTAATCTGACAGATCGTCGATCATGCAGTACAGAATCCTATTCCTATCGGCGTCTTGATAAAGTGAACAAGTATAAGAGATGATATGAAATTAAAAAAAATATGCATAATTTAAATTTTCTTAAAAATTAATAACCAAGCAAGTTATATTTAGCTTTTTGGAATGGCATTAACAAAATTTTACTCAACGCCCTAAAACAAGGTAAAATTTTCTTATTTTTTTGAAAACTAAATAATTAAGTTAATTTTATAAGTACATTTAAGTTGACATTTAAACACTGTTTAATTAAAATCAATTTAATTAAAGTGTTGGTTGATTGAGCACGCTTCTTCGCGGTTATTTTACATGCCATTTATAAATTGATTTCAGTAAGCATACAAACTAGTCTTTTTTTTTTAAATACTTCATGCCTCTTGACCAACGTCGTTAAAAACCGGCTTTCCTTCTGTCAGTGTTGTTTGATGCGAATCCGAAGCTCGTAGTCGTAGTTTTTTTGTGTTTTGCTATAGCAAGTGTAGTTTTTTTGTACTAAATTAGTAATGTCCACGGAAATTAATAACCGGACAGCATTACTTCATAATCGAAGAAATGGTTTGTATTTTGTCAATTATATGTTTACAATTTTAATGCTTATATTTTTTCGATAACTTAACAATACAATGTTTGCGTTTTTATGGTATAAATTTCTTAAATGAAGCAAACAATTGTGGTTTTTATATGTTGATATATATGTATAACATTTAAATAACTTATCCAACTTAAGAGTAAGTAAAAAATGCTTTACTCCCTTAAACATATAAGGTTAATTTTCAGTCCAGAATCATGTGAATTGTTTGAAATAACAGTGTCATTTTATATTTGTTTTAAATTAATCCTTATGGTACCTAGATGCCAGTATTCCATGTGAGTCTCCGGGGGAGTACAGACTATTGTATAAAGAAAAAAAACAATATTTAATGATTCCATTAAAAGAACGTCAAATAAAACAAATAAGTTATAGGATGTAAATATTAAAAGCATTCCATATTCAAAAAGTTAACAAAATCTGCAATATAATAAACCATTGGAGTAGTTTGTTATATTGAATTATTAAAAATAAATTAACTAACATTCTGACAGTAGTTTTGATTTTGACAATCAACATTTTAACAATAAAAATGAATTGCATTAAGTTTAATTTAAATCATTGCACAATAAGTGTATACAGTACTTAGGTGGCATAGGTTTTATAGTTTTTTGTCTTAAGCTACCACTAACAACTTAAAGGTCCAGTCAGAATTTGGTGTTATGGATTTCCATTCAGTAAAATCCGTTTCTTCTACATCCATATATTTTAAATACATAAATATGTTCTCTATAAACATTCTTGGCAATCTATAATGATTTATCTTTTAAACTAGTAAACTAAACAAAATGCCTCAGCGGCCCATCTAGTTTTATCTATGGTAATCCCAACCAATCCAGTAAACTAAAAAATGACCCATCCCACCTATGATGTTTCTATGGTCATCTTTACCAGAATTTATCTCAATAAGTTCAAGATAGATACATGTACACTAGTCAAAGGCATAAAACATTCCGCAATTTGTATAAAAAATCACATAATTTGATACATTAGGTTTATTACGAATTTTATCGTTCCTGTAGTTCTCTCGAATGACGTCAAACGTTAACCTTTGACCTTTTAAGCTCCACTTTCGATATTAAGAGAAAAACGCGATCTAATTCTGTATAAAATGTTATTTGGTTGCATACGCTGGTAAAAGGGGGACAGTTGATAAATTGCAGTCAATTGATTCGCGTGGGAATCGTCAACGTGCTGGCAACCGTTTTATAACTAAGAAGTAAAAATACGTTGGACTGGTAAAATCAAACAAAATCTCGTTGTCTCAGTTTTGTTCTAGTAAAATGAAAAGGACAACATAGTTCTATAGTGGAATCGTGAATAAAAACTGTCCTCTGATTTCTGTTGCTCCAAAACAGGTGTGTTAATTTTGTTATTATCTACGTTTTTTTTAATAGACAAATGACATTTGTAAAGGCGTTTTTTACTGTTTAAATTCACGCTTAGACTTTAATACACTCAGATTCACGACCTTGGATTGTAGAAAAACAAAATTCTTCCCACACTCGTTCGTATAAAAACTATATAAATGACGAAATAAATCATCATCAGGGAATCCATTGGGATTCCTAATCGACGACTTGAGTCCTGTAAATCAATTAGAAGTTGTTAGAGCTATTTAAATCTGCTTAACTACTTGGTAGCGTGACTGTCGTCAACAATTCGTATTGCAAATTATCCTGTACTATAGGTTTATGTTGATAACTTACGCTTAGCTGAACAAAGTAATTGCAAATGTTCTTCCTCGATTAGAGCGGGCGCACATCTTTGACTAAACTATCGCACAACAGTTGTTCGATTGTCGATTATTTCGCAGTCCATTCATCTGTTTAGTAGTACAAGTAAAAATCGAGTGCATAGAAAAAGCGCGACTAAACAGTTGTGTGATAGTTTAGTCAAAAGTGTCGCGCGCGCTTACAGCACAGGTACAGTAAGATTTGTGCCTATCAGCGTACATTATTTGCGGGATTTTAGGTTATTTTCAAATAATTTTCACATATCTTGAAAATTTTGTACGTGCGCCTGTAAAACCAAAATCCCGATGTCTTTAAATCTTTTTAATGCTTATAATTTGTTATAAGTTTTTTTTAAATATCTTTAAAATTATATTATTCGACTCGTGGATTGAAAACACATGGTCATGTTTTTTAAAGTGATGGACAAAGTTTAATAAAAATTGAAAGCATTTGAAATGAAATGGGGTCGGATTCGGACCACTACTATATTGGATTCTCACGTATTCGCGTCTGGGGACAATCATGATAAACGAGTCCCCCCTCGCAGCCACTGACCAACATTCAATTTTCATACATATTTATAGTTTTGTAATCTATACTAATATTATAAAGGGGAAAGATTTGTATTTTTGTATGTATTGAAATAACTCAAAAACTACTGGGCCGATTTTAAAAACTCTTTTACCATTAGAAAGGTAATTTATCTGTGAGTAACATAGGCCATATTTTTAATTTCACGTAGACGAATTCGCGAGCAACAGCTAGTTCAATTATAATGTGCAAACATGACTAAACAAAATTGTAAATTGAACCGCATTGTAATTTTGACAATGGAAATTATGAGTAATTATCATTAGAACATTATAAAAAAACCCAATAAATACATACACTGTTTAGTTAAACACGCGTTTTAACACTTTGACCGCCGCTGATTGATAATATGGACGACAACGTGCTTGTATGTTTCACCATAAATATATATTACCACACAGTTTTTTGTATAACTACATAATTATTTTAGTATTTACTAGCTTCGCCCGCGACTCCGTCCGTGTGGAATTAAAAAAATAACAAAGGAAATTGCCCTATGTATTCTTCCAGTTTAGGCTACAAACTCTAACTAACATCCATCTATTCTTTCGCATTAATAATATTAGTAAGTAAGATTGATCAATATTACAAGCCATTCAATAGCAATGATTACTTAAAAATGTTAAAGATAAAAATGGAACCCTGCAAACATTGCTTTTCGGATAAAAAAATAATTTTTAAAATCGGTCTACCAGGGTAGGAATTATGCTGTAACACACATAACAGACGAATTGAGTACCTCCTTATTAATGTCCGATGTGAAACGATTAGTTTAATTGGCAAGCAATCATTTAATCATGTTAGTAACGTAGATTTAAACACTTTTAAATAACAAACTGTAAAGAAGTTATTTAAATACATACATACAATAGTAAATAATTTACTGGCTGTAAATGACCAAAAGTTACCTTTAAAAAGTGTCGAAAACGTCAAATTGTGAATGAATACATTCGGAATCATCATCATCATCACCAGCTGTACATCCCCACTGAGGGGCTCGGAGCCTACCTTAAGTTTGGGTGACTAGGCTATAGTCAACCACGCTGGCCCACTGCGGGTTGGTTGACTTCACACATATCTTTGAATTCCTTCTCCGTTATGTGTAGGTTGCATTACGATGTTTTCACATTCGGAATGCCGAGTCTTAATTAATTAAGGGGAGGGATTCAAGAAATCAAAGAGATTCAAACAATATATAGAGGAGGCATAGTTAACACTTTTCTCATAATCTCACTAACGCTATCTATTGATGACATGACATTATAATTATTTGTATTGACAACTGATATAGTACCGGTAGTAGAAAGTACCGGTGAAAAACTTGTTCAGTATGCCTCGTCTATATATTATTTAAATGTCTGTGCGGTCTACGCAATTGCTGATGACACACGAGTATTTTAAATTTATATGAAGTAGTAGTAAATAGTCGCCGGAACCAACTGATTAAACAGTTTGTGTTGTTTCGTGTAAACACACCAAAAATGGTTTCTAATTTGTGTCGAATTATTTTCCTTATACGTATTAAACCAAATATGTCATTTATTCATATTTACATTGATTCCAATGTTAAATGATTGTTTCAATTCAATTTCATTAACTGAAATTGATTAAAATTTTAAGTTTTGCAAAAAAAAAAATTTAAAAAATTAAAAATTTTACATTCATTTCCATTTAATAAAATCCATTGATTTTGTAATTTTCTCCCATTGAAGCGATCAGCAGGAAAGGTTAATATTATCTGTGGTAATTATTAATATTATTTTTTACACATGTATTATCTGTATTTTTTATCAGCAGTAATATCTTGTACGCCTTAAGGAAACATCAGTAAATCGAATATTCAATACAACCACAATAGTACATTTTTGTATACTATACATTAAAGATTTTTATAATGCAAATGCGTTAGTTTCGTGCGGTTTACGCGCTGGAAAACCCCAAAGGGGTGACCGTCTAGTAAGCATGAATAATAATATTGTCGTGGTTTTGAATGTTAAATCGGTCTGGATTTATGCACTTATAAGGTTAGCGTAGATTATATCATGATTTAAACAGCAAACAGATTCATTTAGTAAAATTATTCGTACTAAATCCACACTAAGAATAATGATTTGAATGCAGGTAGACGTAAGAAAACCGATGCAAAAAATGCAAAATTTACGCATAGACTCATAGACTTTACGTACTCTTAAATACCTAATATGTTTTTCGAATTAACATAATAGATTGAAAATACATGAGATCGTCATCTTCCTTCTTATACTCCCATAGGGTCGGCGCAATAGTTTTTTGTCCTCCACATAACTATCATACGTCATCTCAGTCATCACTCCCTTCTTGATCATGTCACCTTTCACGCAATCCATCCATCTCTTTCTAGGTCTACCTCTACCGGTGTACCACACTCATAACTTTCTCCTTGTTACCCTTTCGACAATACATGAGATACCTACAGTTAATCAGTTAATGTTTCAATTTGGAAACAAAATGAGTTTATTGACGTTTAATTCAATGTTAAAAACGTATTTTCTAGGGTCGTTCACCCCACCTGTTTATTACAATAATAATTATTAAGTAAGCGTGACAAAAAACTGTTTATGAAACATTTCGTATGGCATGAAAGTAAAATGCTTGCTCATTACCTAAACTGCAACGAAATAATTTTGTAAACAACTCAATAATATTGATAATAAAAACAAGCCAAAGGTGGAGTAAAATATAGTTTATAAATAAAACACTCACGCCTATACCGCAGAGGGATAGGCAGAGAATACTAATTACTATCAATAAATATTTATCCCAAATTATAAATTGATTCTCCTAGAGTGGGATAGGAATCCTGTCCTTGATGATTATGGCTCGTTAAGTTAGTTACAATGTCCGCCTTAAAAGTTTAAACACAAATATGCTGTACTTGTAAAGAGCAAATCAAGGTTTGACTACTAGCTTTTTTTTCCTTAAGAGTACGTTTCGAGGACATGAGGCTTGTTAAAGTAGGTAAAATAAAATTATATAGAATTATTCTTTTGTTAAGCATTTTATACATGTGCGTAACAAAATGTAGGTAATATATTTATTTAAACAGCTGTACCATCAATATGTATTCTATTGTTCTTGAATTTTAAATTAATTATTATGAATTGCTGTAAAAACCGGAGGCCCTACTTTAGTCCCTTTTCCTTCCCACACTTTTTCTTATATGAAAAGGGGAAATATCTTCTTTATGTGCGTTTCCTCCGTCAATTAAGGGTAGGCAACGCATCGACTATTGCGGATGTCCATGGACCGTGGATACTTCGCCAGTTTGGCGGATCTAGGTGGCCGCTCGCTCGTTTGCCACCTTATGTTAAAAAAAACTAATTTAAAAACCACCTATCCTTTAGTTCTGTACATTTGTAGATTTTTGCTGGCAAGTCATAATATTTCGATAATCAATTGCTGATTTTTTAGAGGTAATTTACGACTAGTAGATTCACCAAAATATTGTAGCCATCTATATTAAAAAAAAAGAAAACCTAATGAGATAGAATTACAATTTGCCACTTGTATTCACACAAATGTTCCTTGATTGCAAATAATGAGTGGGTAGCGATTGCGTAGATAATCCCCATCTTTTTATTATTTGCTCTCTAATATTGGTAAATTCTTGTATGGGAATTCTTATTTTATTCACAAAGTTAATAATAAATATATCACAACATATACTAAAAAGTATAATCTTTAAGTTATTCACACAGGTAGAAAATAAGAAAATTGAACTTTTCTTATCAGAGGTATCATTATGCAGGTAATGGGTCCAGTAACCGATAAGAAAGTCTGAGTAGATATATGCATGTAAATGTTTCGACAGTGTGAATTCACTTAGTGCTAACATTTTGAGCCTGTAGGTGTCCTTCTCGTTGGCTGTTGCCATATGACTGACTAGCTGTTGCTCGCGACTTTGTCCGCGTGAAATTAAAAAGCCTATGTTGCTCACATATAATTTGCCTTTTTAACGGTGAAAGAATTTTTAAAATCGCCCCAGTAGTTTTTGAGTTATTTCAATACATACAAAAAAACAAATCTTTCCTTTTTATCATATTAGTATAGATATAATAGATATGTTTTAATATTTTTGAACCTTTAAATAACATAGGATACGGAAATCCCATTCAATAACTAGAATATTCTAGACTTTTTTAGTGGAAAAATGGTTGCTTAGGCCTATTTATCATTGATCTCTGATAACTCGTTCAATTGTCACGTCTATATTATATCAAGGAATTTAATTATTATCGGTTAATAGGCGTACTGATTGACTTTAATCCCCAAATCATGAATCAGATAATTATCATAATGGTCATAAATTGTCAGTTTTTTGATAAAAAAAATATCGTAACAATAATATTTCTATACTGCCGATAAACTTTATAATTTCATTAAAATAATATAAATATATTAAAAAGTTTAGTTTGAATACGTAGATAGCGTAAACCTGCCTCACACGATGGTAGAACAGTGAGGCGGTCAGTTCTGTCGGAAAATATGTTAAAATAACTCAGGTATAAAAAACGACAGTACCGTGTCAGTACAACTATCTTGGTACACTTTTTGAAAATTAATGGCTGGGCGCTAATGAACTTTTGTTCTATAATGTCATTTTTCCACCTGTCACGGAGTGCGTTTTGACAGTGACTGTTCTACTGTGTGAAACTAGCATAAGCTGTCACCGGTTCGACCAGTGGGGGCAATGTTTACTCGACTCAGTTGAATCCGCTCCATTCACTCGGCTGTACGACTGTAGTATATTAAAAGTATTCTAAACTTTTGTGTTCAAAAAGTGTCTTTATAGTGTAAAGGTAATTGTTTTCGTATTATCGTGTAGAAATTAAAATTTGCAATTGTAATAAAAACAATAACGTTGAAGTGATATGGCGTTAACCTTACATATTTCCTGTCGGAACAGAAATTGGTTTTGTAAATAATGTTTTTTGTAAAAAAATAATGACTTAATATAGAGAGATAACATATAATTGTGTTCATCGTTTTATGTCTTAAACCATAAAATGTATAGCGTGGCATGGCTATCTAGATTTCAACCTTTTCATAGACCTTATTGCATATTTATTACTATACTAAGTGTGCTTTGGTCAAGGTTCTATGGATTCTACACCACTAATAGATTTGATAGACCTCTAAAGGAAAGTACAATGTATAATTCGAAGAGTAACGCGTAAAAATGTGATTGAATCAGAGAGTGCCAGCTGTTAGAATTGCATGTGTCAATGTGAAGTAAGGTTTTGTTTTTAACTTTGTACTACAATTACTAGATTGTAATATGGTATTCCGTTTCTTTTATTTTTGATTTTAACGTAAACGTCTTGATGGATTTTTGAAAACATTCACTTTAGAATTCCTAATTTGTTGTACAGTTTTCTTTATTGGCAAATTATGTTGATTAAATCATACTTCATACTAATATAAATGCGAAAGTTTAGATGGATGGATGTTTGTTAGAGTTTGTAGCCTGAACGACTGAACGGATTTCGATATAATTTGGTATAGATGTAGAGGGTAGCCTGGAAGAACACAGGCTACTCACTTTTGTTTTTTTTAATTCGACGCTGACGGAGTCGCGGGCGAAAGCTAGTTTATTTATAATATTTATTACATCGTCGGTATCTTTTATAAACTTCAAGCACCGTGTTTACGCAATTTAATTATGAAAGATGTTTTAAGTAAATAGTCCATTAAATTAAAACCGGTAATTGCTCTATTGTCTACACAAGGTTTATAATATCTTTATGTTTTTATCGCACTTACTCGCGACCTCTTTGCAGACCGTATAACAAGGACTACAAGTTACTCTGCTAACTTAATACAAGTTTTAATCAAGCTGTATGTTGCCTTAGTATCTACGTAAGGAACAACTCGATTCCTTTCGTAATAATTTATTTTAGCATCTCTACTTTTAATTGCAATAAATTAAGTAATTTTCCGCTTTAGTAGTAAAAATTTACTAGAGTATAGAGCAAAGGTTCCCAAAATTTTACCTCGTGGAATTATTTTGTTTGTTTTGCTATCGATTATGTCTGTAAGAAATGTTTAAAACATTACATATTCTTACTTAAAGATGAAAAATGTCACATGTCTCTAGTAGATCATTGCTCATAATGGTAATACGATACTGGGCTTTGCCAGTCGTGATGGTTAGACGTCTAGGAATTGCAGTTTCAAATTACAGAGTTATTTATAATTTTAATATAGTAA
>LD688974.1:6531891-6544179 GCA_003118335.3 Papilio memnon | reverse complement strand
AGACACAAGAAGTTATAGTAACATCATAGTCGAAAACACTTAAGTGCCAGTAGTTTTTCGTATTTTTGTACACATGTTTTGATAATAGAAATCTACAGTTAATAAACAAATATGTTAATAATTTATAGAAAGACTAGCTGTCGGTCGCGGCTTCGTCCGCGTTATGCTCTACATGTATACCAAATTTTAACACGTTAAACGCCGATAGAAAAAATCGTAAAAATACTTTAGGTCGTAATTTATTATGTTACGATATGTATAGAAAATAGGTTTTATTCAATTCTGTACATTTAATAATAAAGACTGATTTGAATTATGTATCTATATATATAAAAGAAAGTCGTGTTAGTTACACTAAAAGTAATTTGAATATGACTATACGCTGAGGTCACCGGTGACCCCCATGGCGTTTAACGTGTTAGGAAATCTGTTCAGCTGTTTAGGTACCTACTAATAAACAATTACTAACTTTTGCATTTATAATATTAGTATAATAAGATGTCTAGTTTGATCAGTTACGTAATCAGATTATGCTTAGTGTTTTGTTTTAATTACAGGATGTTGCAAATCACTTCGCGATGTACCGAACATCCTATAAACAGGATGTTCATTTATTCAAAAATGTTTCTTAATATTTAAATCGTATCGAACGTTCTGGAAATTACTTGCACGATATTGAATATCCACGTGGTATGTGTAACCGGTTATTTTGAAATAACAACGTACTTAAATATGCGAATGCATTTACAACTTGTCTATGTAAGTTGTTTTGCATTTTTATTATTTTGTCATTAAAAATCTTTAATACAGGTAAATTTTTACTATATGATATAGGAAAATGTTCCAAATATGACAGATGAATTTTACTAAATTGAAACATATTATTACATCTTACTAATATTATAAATGCGAAAGCTTAGATGGATGGATGTTTGTTAGAGTTTGTAGCCTAAACGGCGGAACGGATCTGAATGAAATTTGGCACAGATGTAGAGCATAGTGTGGAAGAACACATAGGCAACATACTGTTGTTTTTTTTGTTCCACACTCGAGTCGAGGGCGAAAGTTAGTTTAGAAATAAAATAAAATGCAATCAACTTTAGAAAACATGCATATCCAGGCCAGAATAAAACAATATATGCGTATATTACGAACGTGAACTGTTTATGATCATTCGCTGACTGTAATTGTCGACTTTAAGCATTCCGTGTATGCTATTCCTTATTTTTGTATTTGTAGTATAAACGATAACATTGTAGTTGCCACGTTTCTTGCAGTGTCAAGGCGGTGTTTACGCAAGCCGGTTTCGCGCCGACGATTTCACTTGTCTATAGACAGTAACCATTGTTACTATTTTATTGTGTTTATCAGTTTTGAGTGTAATAGGTATTTCGTCTATTTTTTTTTATTTACAAAGTGGTAATGTAGTTTTATTCTTGTAGAACGAGTGTTTCGAAGAATCGAAAGTAAATTGAAGACAGTTAAGTTGAGAGAAAGTTCTTAAAAATTGCTATAAGGCGTCAGATTAAATTCATACTCTTTTTGTTTTTGACTCTTCCGGTTAAAGAAATTTTCTTAGAAAGAAAATACTTTTTATTTGCCTTTAACTTCTCTCTGTAATGAATCTGAAAAGAACTAAAAAAAACATACATCTGTTTTTTTCTGGAAATTATGTTTCCCACAAGTGTAACTCGCACGAAGGTTTTTAATGTAAGAATTAATATTTGCATACAATAAAAATGAATTATTAATATGTAAATATAACACAAAGTCGTGGGGGTCAATGACATAAAAATAAAAAACAAAAGGATTTTTTTTCGTCGGTAATAAACTCGATTCTGCTAGGTCAATATTTATTAACAAGAATTTGACTATTGTATGAAATAATCTTTGTTCCTATATAAGACCTTATATTTTAATCGACGCATAGCTACGGTAAGATTCCATTTTCACTACCTATTTGCAGGTTTTTAGAGCTGACGGATAAAAGGAAGAAAAATCGATTTATTCTCTGTTTAAAATGTGTTAAATATAAATAGTTAACATAGTAAATAATAATCAATAAATAAACTAACAATAGTAGAAAATAGAAAAAATACAATTCTGTGCCGCCTGTGGCAACACCACGCTTCCGGGCGAGACTCGCTCAGAGCCCGACAACAAGAAACACAAAAAAACTGCGGACGTCCGTCCGCCGTTAAATCCAAAGTGTCTAGTACGTATTTGTCCGTCTTCTACCAATTTAATACAAAGCAACATTATCAACAACATCTCTTTTAAATTAATAAGTATGATCTTAAGAACTTAAGATAAAACTTAAGTATAACTTAAATGTGTATAGTATAATATATTAAAAGTGTAGTATAACTTAAGTATAACTTTAACAGTGGTAGAGCCCGCTTTAACATCTTAGCACGAATGGGTCGGCTCGCCCGGTGCAATACCACGACCACGCAGAAGACAGGCGTGAAGCGGGAGCAATTCCGCGTTTCGTCTGATGAGTGTGGTGCCGGAGGCCCAACTTTAGTCCCTTTCCCGTTCCGCCCTTTTCTTATAAGGAAAGGATTAGATGGGAAAGTGGAGTTGACGGTGGAGGAGACGCATAGGAAGGGGAAATATCCTCTTTATGTGCGTCTCCTCATCCGTCGATTTAGGGTAGGCAACGCATCTGCAATTGCGGATGTCTATGGGCAGCGGTCGCTTCGCCATTTCGGCGGATTTAGGTGGCCGCTTGCTCGTTTGCCACCTTTTCGAATTAAAAAAAAAAATGTTTTAACAGTGGTAGAGCCCGCTTTAACACCACGAATCGGCCGGCTCGCCCGGTGCAATACCACGACCACACAGAAGACAGGCGTGAAGTGGGAGCAGTTTCGCGTTTCGTCTGATGAGTGTGGTGCCGGTGCACAATTTTAGTCACTTTCTCGTTCCACCCTTTTCTTATAAGGAAAGAATTGGATGGGAAAGTGAATTTGGCGGTGGAGGAGACGCATAGGAAGGGGAAATATCCTTTTTATGTGCGTCTCCTCCTCCGTCGATTTAGGGTAGGCAACGCATCTGCAATTGACGATGTCTATGGGCAGCGCTCGCTTCGCCATTTCGGCGGATTTAGGTGGCCGCTTGCTTGTTTTCCACCTTATCGTATAAAAAAAAGTAGTAGTAAAAAAAAGTTTTTACGCTTAACTGTTTTATTTCCTAATTTGTAACAGAACGCGTTATGTAATAAACATGTAATTTATATCGCATGAGATTCAGTTATCAAAGCATACGTTTTGTTCTGTTAATTATCTCGTACGGTGTGCAAAATCATTTCCTCTACGGAAAAATAGACGGTAAATTTAATAACTAGTGATTTCAAATCATCATCATAAGATGAAAATAATTTGGTTGTCAGTTACTTCGAAGCATATATCTTCAACATTATCCACATATCCTACGCTTTTCCAGGGCCTTACATTTTTCTATTATATATACCAGTATTATAATTATCTTATACACCTATCAACCTCCTTATCCTACTCCCGTAGAGTCACAACAGGTTTTGTCCTCCACATAACTATCATACGTCATCTCAGTCATCACTCCTTAATCATGTCACCTTTCACGCAATCCATCCATCTCTTTCTAGGTAGAGGCATACACGTTTTAAACTAGCTTTTGCCTACGACTCCGTCAGCGTGAAATTTAAAAAAAATAAAAAGGAAATGAAAAAATATAGCCTATGTTACTCACAAGATAAATTACCTTTCTAACGGTGGTTTTTTAAAATCGGCCTAGTAGTTTTTGATCCTATTCATTACAATCAAAAAAACAAAGTTTTCCTCTTTAAATTAGTATAGACTAACTGTTGCTCGCGATTTCGCCAGCGTGAAATTAAAAAATATAGCCTTTGTTATTCACGGATAAATGACCTTTCTAAGGGTGAAAGAATTTTTGAAATCGGCCCAGTAGTTTTTGAGTTATTTCAATACATACAAAAGTAGCAAATCTTTTCTCTTTATATTATTAGTACAGATATAGATATATTAGTATAGATTAAAACAAAGATTGTCTTTGAACACAGCCAGAAGTTGTTATGAGTAATACCTCGTCGCATTACCATATGTGTTGTGTTAAACAAAACTCCATTGAATCTGTAATTAGATACAAGTATATTTGATACTTGCTATAGTACAATGAACTCGATGATAAATTATTGTTATGGTTTAGTAATCCAAAACGGTAGGACTTTTCTAGAAAAGATTGACATGCATAGCTTGTAATCTTCTTACTAATATTGAAATGCGAAAGTTATGGAGGGATGGATGTTTGTTAGGTTGTGGCCTAAACGGCTTAATGGATCACGATGAAATTTGGCATAGAGAGGATAGTCTGGAAGAACAAATAGCCTATTCACTTTTGTTTTTTTTTTAATTCCACACGGACTGAGTCGCGGGCTAAAGCTAGTTAAGTCATAACTTTATGAGAGGATGAGGACATAAACCAATGTTAAGATTGAATGTGGATGGCTACAAAGGTAGAGAAAGACCGAAGAAAGTATGATAGATTGTGTGAAAGAGGATGCTTAAGGGAGTGGATTCAGATATGACGGCTGATAGAAATGTATGGAAGCCACATACTATGCCGACCTTCTGTTGGGACAAGGACAAGTTATAACTTTAAATTTTTACAGAACAAATGACATACCTACCATGGATTAGATACATTTGTTTTTCTTAAAAAATAACGATGATGAATGATTCAGAGACAAGCAGATACACGTTTGTTTAGACTTTATTATTATTTTTTTAATACAACACGGTTCACGTATTTCGGAGTAGAATGTTATGTTAAAAAGATAGTTATCTTTCATATCAAATACATTTATCATTATCTTTGTCCGCATCAACATATGACTGACGATTTATCTCACTTTTAGTTATAACTCCGTTAAGTTGACGCCGTCTCTTGTGAGTATATTTATGAGATTCTTATTGTATAAATAGTAACTTGTATATGTGCTATGTTTCATAATTTGCCTGGAAAAATAAGTCATGTTCGTGCACAGTTAATTTAAAATTCTTTTGTTAAGTAAGATTTGTCATGGTCTTATAAAAATTCGCTACGGTTCTTCACGGTTATAAATTTTGTTCAGCTCTCCATTTCTTGTTAAATTATTTTGATCTATGATTTGTTTTATTTCTCAGATTTTATATTATGCTCTCAAATTATTCCATTTTCAGTTTACAAACATCTTTAAAGCGACGTGAAATGGAGGTTATAGCAACATTAACGCGATGGATTCGGTACATTTACATGTACCGAATCCATCGCGTTACCAAAACAAGTGTTTTCTAAAATAATTGATCTAAGAATCGGTCATATTATTTTTTGATTTAAACTTTACTATGATTCTTATCGGTTCTTAAGATTGTTGCTTTCTTTATCGTAATCTTAAACGTAACACTTATGTATGCCAAATCTCCAAAATGTAAAAAAAAAAGAAGTTAGCCGTCAGTTACAACATGTCGAATTATCGCCCGATCAGCAAGTTTCACAAACCTACCGATAGCTAACACTAAAATGTTACTTAATGCAATAAGATTTTTGTCTCTAGCCAATAGATCGATGAATTGGTCAAAGTATTTGACAATTTCAGTCTGTGTCCTGCAGTAAATATCTTTATAGTTAGTAGTAATGTTGCTAATGAGAATTTAATTCATATTTTCTCCAGTTCCAGAGTCGACACCTCAACGACCGACAATGGAGGGCGGCGGAGCAACAGGCGCGCTGCTCTATGCAGTTGTAGCCGCGGTACTGGGTATGCTGCAGTTCGGCTTCAACACCGGCGTCATCAATGCACCCAAACAATTCATCGAGAACTTCATTAAGGAACAGTACGACACCAGCCCTGACCTCATATTTGGTGTAATTGTCAGTATATTTGCGGTCGGCGGTATGATAGGCTGCCCACTGGCAAGCTGGGTGGCCGATAAACGTGGCCGCAAATTCGCTCTACAAGCTAACGCAATTTTCGGAGTCATCGGCGCTCTCTTGATGGGTTTCAGCAAAATCGCGTCATCAGTCGAAATGCTAATTATAGGTAGATTTCTCATCGGTATCAACTGTGGCTTCGCCACTACCGCTTCGCCTACTTACGTTTCGGAAGTATCGCCTTTGAAGCTTCGAGGTGCGTTTGGTACCGTTAACCAATTGGCGGTCGCATTTGGTCTCGTTGGAGCACAGATTTTGGGAATCGATGTTATCTTAGGAAGTAACGATGGGTGGCCACTTTTGCTTGGGTTGGCAGTGTTCCTATCTGCTTTGCAATGTTTCATGTTGCCGTTCGCGCCAGAATCACCTCGGTACGTATTGCTGGTGCAAAGGAATGAGGAAGAAGCTAGGGCGCTTCTAGCTAAGATCAGAGGAACTGGGAATATTGATGATGAAATCAATGAAATGCATGAAGAGGACAGAGCTGCGAAACAAGAGGAAAAATTCAGTATTGGAGATTTGTTCAGAATAAAGGCTCTGCGGACGCCTCTTATAATTGGAATCGTTATGCATTTGTCTCAACAATTAGGTGGTATTAATGCAGTTTTATATTATTCTTCCACTATCTTCGAGAACGCTGGTTTAACGGTCGAAAATGCTAGATTAGCTACTATCGGTGTCGGAAGTATTCTGTTTATAATGGCGTTGGTGTCTATCCCGTTGATGGATCGTCTAGGTAGGCGTACGTTGCAGCTGTGGGGTCTCGGTGGAATGGCATTAGCTTCAGTTCTCATGACAATTGCGTTCTACACGTACAAAGACAATTTTACTATGAGCATTTTTGCTGTAATTTTCACATTGTTATACGTCGCTTTCTTCGGTGTCGGTCCGAGTTCAATCCCTTGGATTATCCTCTCTGAGTTATTCGGCCAAGGTGCGAGGAGCGCTGCTGTCAGCGTTGGCGCTGCTGTCAATTGGTTCGCTAACTTCATAGTCGGTCTCGTTTTCATTCCACTGACCAATCTATTGGGCAATCTCGTGTTCCTGCCTTTCACGATACTCTTGATCTTTTTCTACGTGTTCGTATACTTCAAACTACCGGAGACGAAGAATAAAACTATCGAGGAAGTCACTGCTGTTTTTAAGAAATAGTTTAAGTTCAACATTCCTTTTTAGTGTAACTCGCAATAACTATACACTTGTGATAGTTGCCGTCGTTAAGTTTGACGGATAACTTTTAAGGTTATGTGATTATTGGTTGCTAATGTTCGTGTGACATCTTCGTTGTTTGCATTGGGTTCTGATCGTGGGCTTACAGGAAATACCTTTACAAGAACATTGTTCTCTCTCTATTTTCATTGACAGTGAGAGGGATGGCAATGTTATTTGTACTGGTGTTTCGATAATTGAAACTCGCGGTAATAGTGTTGCAATCTTGCCGAAGAATTATGTAAATATTTTTATGGGAATTGTTAAGATGTCCAGAACCAAATGAATATGAACAAAAGATTTCTTTTAAATTCATACCGACTCGTCGAATCGCATAATATTAGGAAGACTGACATCTTATTTATTTCTAAACTACAGGATATTATTAAAGTACTTATTCCAGTAATTTTTACGTAAAATGTATTGATATTTGAAGAGCGTTTTCCCCTATTGAAGATATACGTAGAAATGACAAAATGTATGTTAAAATTAAAACTTGTATTTTAGATATAAAAATTTAGTATTTCATGACTTTGTATGTAATAGTTTCTGAATTCATTTTAAGTAAAACTTTGCAATGTTAATAATAACTTTATGGTTTGTGGACCATATTTCTTGTATAATTCGTTTTTTAAGATTTTTCCATTAATAGATTTTTAAATTACGTTTTATATTATCAAGATTTCTATAGTGCCTTAGATTATTTTTAACCTTTCTGAGATATTTGTTATTTCTGTTATTTTTTTTTAATATATAATATAAAAATTATATAAATCTATAATTATGTAGAATTTCCAACCGTCCTAGTGTACTTTAGTGCCAACTTTATTTGTTTAGATTGTAAGGTTTTAAAGCACTCCAATTATACTCTTCACTAGAAATCATTATCATCTCCTACCTTATCCTACTCCCGTAGGGTCGGCGTACCGGGTTTTCGTCCTTCAGACAACTCTACACCTCCACTAAAAATATTTAATTAAAGAATATCTAAGTTAACTAGACGAAAACCCGGTGCGCCGACCCTACGGGAGTAGGATAAGGAGGAGGAGATGATGATGATGATGATGATCCAAGTTAACTACACTCAGCACAGTGATTGTCGTTTAGTGTTTGCAATAATTTCAATCTTCAATACCATGATATAGTTAATAACAAAAACAGAAGCACAACTTACCTTAGTTTTTAAAATTGTGGACGTCTTGCATCCCATTCCTTAGTAAACATGACTTATTTATAAGGAATCAATTTTTTTTTATTTATATATTTAAGTTTATTTCTTGGGGTTTTATTATCAACTGTAATAGCACAGCATTAATAAAATAATTGCAATGTATTTTGGCTCTTCTATACTAATATTATAAAGAGGAAAATTTTGACTGTAATGGATAGACTCAAAAACTACTGGGCCGATTTTAAAAATTCTTTCACCGTTAGAAAGGTAATTTATCTGTGAGTAACATAGGCTATATTTTTCATTTCTTTATTTTTTTTTATTAATTTCACGCGGTTGGAGGTGCGAGAAAAATCTAGTGTCTTATAAAGTTAGAAAAAAAAAACATTTAAAGGAGTATTTATTTAATTTCAACGAGTTAACTTTACAGTTAAGTTTATTATGTATTTTATAAATTAAGCTTCATATAATTTAAATCAAATATATTGTAGAGTTGCTCGAATTTCTGCTTATTTATTTTCTACACGTATTTCTACTGCCTGTTTTAGAATAAGGAATATAATATTTACTTATTTCATAGAACTATGTATCTTTATTGATTATTGTAAATATAACAAGCATGTTCCATAAAATTAAAAAAAACGAATTTAATTAACATGTTAAATAATTAAAATATATTCAATATTATTGATTTTATATTATTTTTTATCCACCCTTAACCCTTGATTCGACAGTGTCCAGTGTGACGAACAACTAATTAAAAAAAATCTATTTCATTTATATCATCACTAGCTTTCGCCCGCGACTCCGTCCGCGTGGAATTAAAAAAAACAAAAGTAAGTAGTCTATGTGTTTTTCCAGACTACGTTCTACATCTATGCCAAATTTCATCCAGATCCGTTAAGCCGTTTAGGCTACAAACTCTAACAAACATCCATCCATCTATCCATCTAAACTTTCGCATTTATAATATTAGTAAGATTAGTAAGAAGTAAGATATTCTTTCATATCCAAAAATATGACTACTTAAAAACTGTTTTTTTTTTGCTACAAAAAACTCCGTCGAATTAAGGGTTAACAATGAACTGAATCTTTTTAAATGCGATATAACGATTTTATATATTTGCTATCTTTAGTATGATTCCGAAGAAAAATGAACCAAAGACAAAACATGAATGTACAAAATTACCATAGACAACATTAAGAATAGACTAGAAAGTGTCAAGCAACGTTAAGCACTAAGGTATTAAGTAACACATTTTTAGAATCAATTATCTCCACAAAGTGCTGAGAACAGCTGCAAAGCCTCATCCTGCTCCTCCTCTTCCACTTCCCCTTCCAGCCAGAAGGTTTCCATCATGCCCTTACCCTGGAATAGACAGACATCCTTTGAGCTATTGCTGCACTCAAGGGTGTCTCTAGCCGTTGATAAAAGGGACTAGTAGTAATTTTTAAAACTCTAATGATTAGTATTTCTAACTTCATATATCTATTTTACAATTCTAGATTTTCTAGTGATGCTGACCTACTTAATCGAATAAGCAGGATTCACTTATCACATATTGCCTATTCCCCGACTTTTTTATTTTTAAATTAAGAATAACGATTTAGTCAACTAATTTTACCTTAACTTTGATGAGTCCCCTTCGTCTTAGACGGAACCTGCCAGCGGGAAGTTCCGCAGCCGTTTTCGCTGATATTTGAATGCGGCCCGGCTGAAAACATATAGTGTATATGAAAGTAGTTACACGTAAATGTATCTGAGGGTTTTGCTCCAGTTTTTTTTTTAAATTATAATCTATAATTCAAACCTCAGATGACGTCTGCATTCTACTAGCAGTATTGACGGTGTCACCAACGAGGCAGTAGCGCGGTAATCTACGTCCCAGCACTCCCGCCACGCATGGACCAGAGTGTACTCCTGTACAAAACATATTTTAATAAGCATAAAACAAGACGGAGTTAATTTTTATATGGATAAACCAATCAAATATTAATTCAATATTAAACAAATATTGTAAAATTTTTATAGTAGATAATTTATACCGATGGTAAGCATGGGCAAAGCGCGGGACACAGCTAGCGCCGCGCTGGAAGCTGCCGCGGCGTGCGCGCGACGCCGCTCCGGCGCGCCTGACACCAACATGTACACCGTGCCTACTGTCTCCACCTGGAATTTAATTTGCTGGTATAAATGGGCAGGCGTTAATATATTACATTGTATACATAAAAAATTAGCTAATAGACCTATTGCCTATAGCCGATAAAGCAGAGAAATGGTGAGTAGCATTGTACCTTGTAGACTCTATGTGCATCGAGCAGTCTATCGATCCTGGAGTATACATCGTTCATGTAGGCGACGGTCTGCATGACGTCGGCGCGGCTGCCCGCCTCCGCTAGCTGCACGCCGCAGAACATTATCGTCACTGACTCGAACGCCTGAAAAACAACCGACACTTGCAATTGCTAAACTCTCCTTTTGTTAAGCAAATTCCAAAAGATACGAGGAACACAATTAAGATTGGTTAATGGACATAATCTCACCTGACAAGCTCCCATTGGATCTTTACCAGACCTCAAATGATCAGCAATTCCTTTCGGTATCATAGAATACAGCAGTTGGTCGCCCCTCTTTTTCCACTGATCCAATAGTCTGCACGACTTTTCAAGAGACAAACTTCTACTTTCAGCTTTTTCAAACAGCAGTTCTAGTCTAGAAAGATGTTGCCAGCCATGTAAAAGCATTTCCTTGGACAGTCCGTGGCCATTCATATCAGCTAAATACAAACCGGCTTGTCTTAATTCATCTAAATCGTTGAAACTGAAAAAAGTAGAAACGGAAGTTCGAATTATTTAAGTTTATAAACCATAGTAGAGATTATGGTAGGCTTACAAGATACTTACATTGGACTGCAAAGGAAGATAAGAGCATCTATTTCCTCGAGTAAATAAATTGGTCCTTTAAGCAGGATGGAGCGCGCGCCCTGTGAGCCGCGGCGAGAATCATTAACACAGCGAGCCTTCCATCTCATCAGTTCTAATTCGAACAGCATTGTTTGCATGCATACCACCTAAATGTACAGAAGAATTTCGCTTTAGTTGACATTACATTATTTTAAAGGGAGACGAAGATCTATACCTTGTCCCATGTAAAGGATATTTTCGGTTTCCTCAAGCGCAATATTTCAGAAACTGGTGATTTCAGTATTCTGTAGCTAGGTCCACCCCAAGCTGCTACCAGCTAAAACAAAGTTAGTTCTATTAAGAAAATCATTAAATTTATTACAACTTTTCTCATTGTAGTCTAAATTAACATTGTTATGAAAGCTGAATGTAGAACTCACTTTTTCTCCCCCTAGAAGGATCCTCATCTTCCTATCCAGAAGTACACCAAATGGAAATAGCTGCAGAAGTAACGAAGCTGGAATCGCTGGCAATAAGCATGGAAGTGATTTGCGTAGCATTAGAGATTGCACCTGAAAATCGATATGGAAAACGATCATGACTTAATTTGACAAAGAAACATTGCGAAAACTATTTACGCTGCATTTCATAAATAGATTTCATTGATTGCATATTTATCTAAAATTGTTATAAAAGTAAGGAAATTCAATCTAGCAATTAATTTTGTAATTTAGTTTCTAAACTAAGAGAGCTGTAGGCCACTCCATAAATATCGTAACACCTGCCCATTCCATTGGACATAAAACGTTCCGTTTTAGATTGGATCCTATCAACACTTTAAATTGGCTATTGTCTTTATACACGGATTGTTTAACTACGATCCTTTTATAGTTTTATTTGGTTATTCAATAGGAGAACGATTTAATTGCCAGCAATAAGAAATCAACATTAAAAAACTTGTTATAAATGCATGCTGGAAACCGAAAAATTTAGGCACATGTACAAAAATATTGGACATAACTTTCGACAACTTT
>LD688974.1:6500247-6517725 GCA_003118335.3 Papilio memnon | reverse complement strand
GGCGTACCTGGTGCACCTGGTTCACCAGGACCGGCAGGACCTATGCCTGATGTAAAGTAGTTTAACATCAGTTGACAATAAGAGCGGACGCACACCTTTGACTAAGCTATCGCACAACTGTTACACGATTGTCGATTGTTTCGCAGCCAAGTCAACTGCTTAGTTGCACAAACAAATATCGAGTAGTATGAGCACCTCCATATAAGCTCATAGGAATCAAAGCGAATCTAAACAGTTTTGTGAAAGAGTAGACTTTCGCGCAACTATTTAGATTCGCTTTGATTTACCTGAAACTAATTTCAGGTGTGCGAATGCTCTAAGTCTCCCTTTCCTAGTAATCCCTCTTTAAAATAATTTGGTGTCCAGGTCAACGCTTATCTTGCACAACTAGCTGCAACCGCTGGCGGTGATAAAGGACCGGCTTTTGACCCTTACCAGTACATGCAAGCACCAGTGGGTGTTCCGGGTATTAGAGGAATCCCAGGTAATTCTTATAGTTAATTTTAAATACCTTTATTCGTTTTATATCATGATAGTGTAATTTATCTTTATCGTAGGTCCCCAAGGCCCACCAGGACCACAAGGTTTCCAAGGACCTCGCGGTGAGCCCGGAGAGTCGGGTCTACCGGGACCATTAGGACCACCTGGCGAAAGAGGACCTCCAGGTCTTCCTGGCAAAGATGTACGTCAAACTTAATACTTGAATATACCAAGTGTAAGGTTTGTTAACTTTATTAACATATTTCGGGTTTTAATTTCATTCGTTTTAGGGATCTCCGGGTGAAGATGGTGAGCCAGGTCCAGCTGGAGCGATAGGACAAACAGGAGCGAGAGGAACTCCAGGAGTTCCAGGGATTCAGGGACTGAAGGGTCATCGTGGATTTGATGGCAAAGATGGCGCTAAAGGCGAGCAAGGTTTTCCTGGAGAAAAAGGCCCTACCGGTCTACCCGGGCAAATGGGCCCGACAGGGCCAGTAGTATGTTATATTTAATCATTATGTTACTAAACGCCTGTAAGTTTCATGAGTGTTGCAAATAAGCTTAACTTTTTTTTATTATAGGGTCCTGTAGGTCCCCGTGGTGAACGAGGTCGGGAAGGCCCTGCGGGTCCACCGGGCATGCGAGGTGTTGACGGTGCGTCTGGTCCTCCGGGATTAATGGTGAGAGCTTTATCAATTAGAACTGTTGAAAATCTAGGGCAAAATTAAAAACTTTTGAAATATAAACTGCTTAGTACAAAGTAATGAAAACGACTAATGACACGTTTTTCTTGTTTAAAGGGTAACGTTGGTAAGCCGGGTTCGCCGGGTTTTCCGGGTGCTCCAGGAATAAAAGGCGAACAAGGACTTGTTGGGCCCAAAGGAAGTCAAGGTCTCCAAGGTCCACGCGGTGAAGCAGGACGTCCGGGTCAGGCTGGCGAGGTCGGAGCCCCTGGTTTAGCAGGAAGAGACGGGACACCGGGCGAGAAAGGAACTCAGGGTCAAACTGGACCTTCGGGCCCTCAAGGCTTTCCTGGACCTAGAGGAACGCCGGGAATATCTGGTGATCCAGGAATTCCCGGTACTAAAGGAATGCCGGTATGATAAACTTTTTGTATACTTTAATTTTCGGGTCATGTATTTAAATATTACATATTTGGTTCATATTTTAGGGGCAACCAGGAGATAGGGGTGCTAAGGGGGAAACTGGTATTAGAGGAGAGACGGGTGCCCAAGGTCCTCGAGGTCTACCTGGCTCTTTAGGCCCTGAAGGTAAACGCGGAAAAAGAGGTCTCCGTGGTCCAGCTGGAAATATTGGACCACAAGGAGACCGTGGCTTACCTGGAATGAGAGGTCTTCCCGGTCCCGATGGACCTATTGGACAGAAAGGACACCCAGGTGAAAGAGGAGGCGTAGGATTACCAGGACCAAAAGGGAGCACGGGTGATACCGGAAGACCTGGACCTCAAGGTTTGCAAGGTCAAAGAGGTTTAGTTGGAAGGCCTGGTATGACTGGAAAATCTGGGCCACCTGGAGAAAGAGGAATTCCCGGTGCTGATGGAAGGCCTGGAGAACAAGGACTGCAAGGTTTACAAGGTCCACCTGGAATGATGGGTAGTCCAGGGGAAAGAGGTTTACAAGTAAATATAATTTGTTGATATAATAATTTCTATACGGGTCTCAAAAATAAATTGTATAAGTATAAATTGTTAATTTTAGGGTGAATCCGGAAAAGACGGTGAACCGGGCCAACAAGGGCAGCAAGGGCCAAAAGGAGATGCTGGTCGAGATGGTAGTCCGGGAATTCAAGGGTCACAAGGTGCGAGTGGACCGACTGGGGAAAGGGGAGCTCAGGGTCCACCTGGCCCAACTGGCTTTCCGGTAAATTTTATATAAATTTAAATAAACAAATATAAATATGTGTATTTTTAAATAGATTGTTTATGGGTGAACTTCTGAATATAAACCATTCAACAATACTTAGAAAATCTTCAAGACTCGGTGTTGGTTTTTTCAGGGAATGCCGGGAGCTGCTGGCTTACCTGGATCTCCAGGAAAGGAAGGCGAACCCGGTATCGCTGGACCAGCTGGACCGCCGGGCGCGACGGGACCTCGAGGGGAAAGAGGGTTCACTGGAGAAAGAGGACTCTCGGGCCAGCCCGGCACACCTGGAGAAAAGGGAGAGACAGGTGCACAAGGAGCAGACGGCCCACCGGTAAACCCGATTTTTTTATTTCTAAACACATGTTATCAGTCGCCATGATCATGTTTCTAAGAAATGTTCTTCAAACATATTACGAACGCTTTTAGTTAAGCACTTTAAATATCTTTTTCCACATAATGAATTCACAAGCACGATCTACAGCGACTTTCATTATTAATTACTCACTTTGAGCGTGTTTTGTAATATTTTACTCAAAATTGAAACAACATTGATATTCTTAAATAGCTAACATCTTAGAAAGTTAGTGAGCAATCTCTGCCGACAATGTACTTAACTACTAATGGATGTTACAATAGCCTCTTGTTTCTCTTAAGTTTTCTTGTTTTTTACAAATACCTAAACAAGAGATTTAATTAATTATCGCAGGGACCAGAGGGACTTAAAGGCAGCAAAGGTCATCCAGGTCAGCTCGGTGCAATGGGACTCCCCGGACCGCGTGGTATGACTGGTCTACCTGGGGAGAAGGGCGAAAGGGGCGCTGTTGGACCCCAAGGCAATGATGGACCACCGGGTAGGCTTAAATTAAAAATAGAAATTAGGAAACTGATCTTCCATTGCATTTTAGGTGAAATGGTTATGACATGTAAACATGTCTTTAACCTCATACTCTATCAATTATTTTTTCAGGACGTCAAGGGGAGCAAGGTCCTCAAGGGCCTGTCGGTCCACAAGGGCATCCGGGTGAACCAGCTGAAAGAGGTGAACCGGGTACCCCAGGTGTACCTGGAGAGTCTGGTGCACCAGGATCGCAAGGCGAAAGGGGTCAGCCAGGATTACAAGGATCTCACGGTCTTCCTGGACCACCTGGTTTGACGGGGATGCCGGGCTTGAAGGGCGATAGAGGTTACATGGGAGCAAAGGGACAACAAGGGTCGCCTGGAAACGCAGGTAAGTAATTTTTTTCATTATTAAGTTAAAGTGATTGCAAAGGCATATAAAACTTTTGCTAACTGTAAAAGTTGGATTTTCAACGATTTAAAAGAACATTATTAAATTTACATATATTATTTGGACATCAGGTATCCCTGGCGAGGCCGGACAAAGAGGTGTAGCAGGTCTTCCCGGAGCTAAGGGAACCCGAGGGGAACAGGGACTCAAGGGAGACATTGGTCGCGCTGGTCTACCAGGAAGACCGGGTGAATTAGGGCCACAGGTAATCAATACTAGAACACAATATATTGTATAATGTTGTTGGGTTTAATTGCATAGTTTACTAAATTTTTAATAGAAAGTTGAATTAATAAATGATAACATTTTAATGACTTTTTGTCATTTAACCTAATTTTAGAAAATGTAAAACTAATTTGATTCATATTATAGGGCCCTCAAGGAAGTCCTGGCCAGGCCGGACCTCCTGGTATACCAGGAGCTAAAGGTGCTACGGGAGATCCTGGGAGACCTGGCCAGTTGGGACCAATCGGGTTAACTGGTGCACCAGGCCCTGAAGGCCCTAAGGGCGAGAGAGGAAGCGAAGGGGATATCGGACCACAAGGACCTGTTGGACCATCGGGATCCGCTGGTGAAAGGGGGCCGAGTGGTTTACCTGGAATGGCGGGACCACCGGGACCACAAGGGCAACGAGGACCACAAGTATGACTTTTTCGAGAAAGGAAATATTTGGTTATAATTTTTTTTGTGATAACTTATAGCATTATGTAAATTTCAGGGTGAAAACGGTACGCCAGGCAAACCGGGTGCGGACGGCGCAACTGGTCCAGTAGGTCCAACTGGTTCACAGGGTCCCCCAGGACCAATGGGAGAACCAGGACCAGAAGGAAGACCGGGTAAACTTGGACAACCAGGAATACCCGGAAGGCCGGGAGATAAAGGACCGAGCGGTCAGCCGGGAGCTTCCGGACCTGCGGGGCCGCCGGGAATGCAGGTATAATAATTATTTATTAATAATTAATTCTCTTTTGTGTTCTGAAATAAAGATAACTCATTCTTGAAGGTTTTATCTAAATGTTTATAACACAACATTTTAGGGGCCACCAGGACAATCAGGACCTCCCGGACAGGCAGGCGAGCGAGGTCTTCGAGGTGAGCCGGGACCATCCGGAGTTGATGGTCCTCAGGGTCCATCGGGAAAACAAGGGCCGCCAGGGCTGGATGGGGCCAAAGGAGAGCGCGGTGAAGCGGGATCAAATGGCGCTAAGGGACATGCGGGATTACCGGGACTACCCGGGATGCTAGGAGCCCCTGGAAGACAGGGCGATAGAGGTCTACCCGGACCAATTGGTCCGGCTGGGAAAGATGGCGATGTGGGACCAAGAGGTAATAATTCTGCTAAGTTTAAGTCAAATATAGTTGTCTGAAAATATCCAATCACGTATCTAATCAAGAACCAAAAATTGCTATTTGTGTATTTTCCAGGAACACCTGGACGTGATGGCAATCCCGGTCCCCAAGGACCTATTGGGTCGCCAGGAGGACGAGGGCCTCCGGGAGAATCTGGGAGGCATGGAGCGCCTGGTCCTGCAGGACCCCCAGGGCCTCCAGGCTTGCCTGGTGAGGGCCTCGCTTACGACGCTGCTGCTATTGCTGCTATGCTTCAACAAGGTATCTTGTTAACTGTTCTTTTATACATTGTATGTATCCACATCAAATATTACAATATGCATTCCATTTGTTTTCAGGTTCTGTCAAAGGTCCCGATCCATTGGGAGATGATCCAAACAGCATGCCACCACGCTTCTTCAAAGAAGATATGTCGCCAGCGGAACGCAAGAAGATAGTGATGAAAGCTTACGAGCAGCTTAAAGTATCTCTTAACAAATTCCTCAAACCGGACGGCACTAAGGAAGCACCCGCGAAGACTTGTGGCGATATAAAACATCACTATCCTGAATTCCAAAGCGGTAAGTTAGCATTCTAGTCTTATAATTAAGAATTTTGATAGAGAAGGTCAACAAGAATAGTTTTAAAAATACATTTTCACAAATATTCAGGTCAATATTGGATAGATCCAAATGGCGGGGATATGAACGACGCCATATTAGTCCACTGCGATATGTCTATTGGCGCCAGTTGCGTGTTCCCGAAGCCGATGCAGTCCCAGGACATTGTGTACAAAGGCAAAGAGCACGAGGCGTGGCTTAGTGAAATGGAAGATGGATTTACGGTAAGTTGCCAGATCCATACTATCTATACTTCCTTACTGATATTATAAAGAAGAAAGATATGTATTTTAATATGTATGGAAATAACTCAAAAACTGCTGAGCCGATTTCATAAAATCTTTCACCATTAAGAAGCTACGTTATCGCTGAGTAACAACGACCATATTTTTACAATTTTTTATTTACGTGGACGAAGTTGCGAGTAACAGTTAGTCTAACAAATATAACATTCGTATTTTTTGCATTGAAATAAAAATCATCCATGTTCCAGATATCATACAAAGCGGAGCACAGTCAACTGACCTACCTACAGTTGATGTCATCGCGTGCTGTTCAGAACGTGACTTTGCACTGCATCAATACTATCGGTTATTACAACCCGGCAACGCACAACTACCGGCACGGACTCAAGCTCCTCGCTTACAATGACGCCGAGATCCTGCCCAAAGCCAACAACAGACTTCGATACAAATCTTTGCTGGATAACTGCCAAGTAACATTTTATATTGCAATTTCGGTACTCTTTCCTCCATCCCATCCATAACCACTTATTGGTGCAGTTCTGCAAGGGATGTAGGTTATCTATGCTAATATTAAGAGGAAAGATTTGTATTTTTGTATTTATTGAAATAATTCAACTGCTAGGCTGTTTTCGAAAATTCTTTCACCATTAAAAAGCTACGATATTAGTGAGTAATATAGGCTATATTTTTTTCTAATTGCACGCGGAAGAAGTCGCCAGCAACAGCTAGTCCAAACTCTACCTCTCTAATAATTAAAAACTTTCGTTTCCCCTTTATTCTGTTTATCATCTTAAAGCGAACTTAATTTCCAGTATAAGAAACAAGAATGGGCAGAAACTGTTCTACAGTACGAGACCGAGAAGGCTGGACGTCTGCCGCTCCTGGATGTAGCTGTGAGGGATATCGGTAGGAAGAACCAGAAGTTCCGGATAGAACTGGGGTTGGCTTGCTTCAGTTAAATCTAAAAACCTGACCTATAAAATTTACCTTCATAACTTTCTTTAGACTTTTAGACCAATAGAAAAAAAATCAGAAATGTCATCGATGCATTTCTATACTCAGTATAAAAACACGCAACAAGAAATAAAACAATCTAAAAGGTTTTAATCTTTATTGTAAGGCGTAATATTGACAGCATGCATATTTCGCGCCAAAATTTTGTCAGAAAAAAGGACAGAGGGCTTATTGCGAATATTCGAGAACGTATTCGTAACGTATAGACGTAACGTAAATGATATTCCTCAGTGCTCAATAGTTGCCAAAAACAATTGAATATAAAATTATTTTGCTCATAATTTTTACTTTAAAAATTAATTTTATATTACATTTTATCTAGAGATAGATGATCATTTACTCTTAACCTCTAAATTTAAGTCTTACTGCCATATATTATCATATTGTTCCTAAGTAAGAAAGATTAAGTTTATAAATCGTTAGTTCGTATAATCGTAAGCATTTAAGATATATTTTATTTTTATATTGCATTTAATTTTTTATCTTAAGTACTTAAGTGTAAAAACTAAGTCGTCACAAAAAGTAAGGTTTAAGTTATTTTACAAAAGTCCTCTTAAGGCTGTGTATACGGTTTGTACATAATAGTAAGTAAATATCCCTAATTCATGTTTATTTTAGCTTATTGATTATTCGTGAGTAAGAAATAGTTTTAAATTTAATTTGACTATATTCAGTAGATACTTAAGTATAAGTGAAATAAAAACATTCAATAAATCCTGTCGTTTTTTTATACATTTCGAGATCATTCTGTTTATTAACTTGTTCACAATCATTTGTTTATTTCATAAACCTCAAGTTATCAAAATTCAATAAATGCCTAACGCATTTTCTAAAAGTGAAATATGTTTTTTATTCTCTCAAATATTTCAAAAAATTAAGTCACAAAGCAGCAAACATTTTCTAAGAGCTATTATTTATCGAAGACATCATATCAAAATCAAATACAATATAAAGCTCTTTGTACTATGTATCTATTCATTACAGGACATCTTCCTAGTACACGACACGAAAGGGGGTACATTGCAGGTACATTTGGTACACTCCTCGTCCACGGTTACCTCGTCACCGACCGACAGAGTCTTATTCCCGAACACGCATTCCGAACTCACCGCCCGCAAGTTCAATCCGCGAACGACTTTTGATGAGTTTGTTGCTGAAATAGACAACGATAATTTAAAAGATTATGTAGTATACAAAATGTATGTATTTTTGTATATATTGAAATAACTCGAAAAACTACTGGACCGATTTCAAAAATTCTTTCACCATAAGAAAGCTACGATATCGTTGAGTAACATAGGCTATATTTTTAAATGTCACGTGGATGAATCATACTAATATTATCATACTATTATCTTACTTCTTACTAATATTATAAATGCGAAAGTTTAGATGGATGGATGGATGGATGGATGAATGGATGTTTGTTAGCGTTTGTAGCCCAAACGGCTGAACGGATTTTGATGAAATCTTGTATAGATGTAGAGGATAGTCTGGAAGAACACATAGGCTACTCACTTTTGTGTTTTTTAAATATCACGCGGACAGAGTCGCAGGCGAAAGCTAGTTACTAATAAAGCTATAATAGTGATTGCATACTCACGACATGTAAAAGCGATGGGACAAACAGAATCGCTTCCTAGGAAGATAGGGGCGCAGTTCTGGAATAGTTTATCTTGATAGTGTATCTCAATTCCGCAATTAATATCGCGACAGTACGAGTCTTCAATAGTGCCGTTCCACTGCGCTGTACAGATGCATGTCTTACGACTGTCCTTTGGTTCGAAAGATTCCCCTTCTCTGTACGTCTTTCCGTCTACTTCACACGTCTTTAGTGCAGCCACTGCGTCTTTGCCTGGGGACCAAGCAAGAACAAAAAAACAATTAACTGCTGTCGCGACACAAGGAAAAATCTCAATTAAATTTACACTCTTCATCATCAATCAGGTAAAACGGGTTACAGAAGTGTAATCACAAATTTGTTTTTTTACTTGACTTTATTTCTCATACCCAAAAATAGTAAAAAAGAATGGACTTTCCTATTAGTAATATCGCTTACCAAATCATCATCATCACCAGCTCACTATACGTCCCCACCGAGGGGCTCGGAGCCTACCCTAAAGTTAGGGTGACTAGACTGGCTTACCAAATGTTTTTGTCAAATTATCATAAGCTAGTTAATTTTATCCTATGTATAGATAGGTAATAAAAAACAGGACTTCCTATCAGCAATTAAAATCAGGAAGTCACCTTGGAATTAATTCTGATCATGATAAATATTTACATGAGGACAATAGATCATACGGACGACCAGGTGCTTATAAGGAGGCCATTGTTATTCCATGACGCATTTTTAATGGCCAATTTAACTTACGATTATAAAAAATGTAATTAATAAGTAATACACCAATCAGACCCGGCATAAGTGAAATTAAATTATTATTTTAGCACCCTCCTTCATGTCCTTTGTATGCCCATGTAGGTTTTATATTTTGCTTGACAGAACCAACCGGTGTTAGCACCTCTTTTACCTGGCTAGACATTCCTATTTGACTGACGTAGTGCTAGACGATACCACATAAACCTAGAGTGCATTGAAAAATGGTATAGTGTGCTTTGCACGCACAGTGATCGTAACAATTAATTGGTGTCAAAGATAGATATGGGAGGACTAGGGACTAGATAAAACTGGAGACTAAGGGGAACTTAACTATTCTGACACAATCTAGGCATTTAAAAAGACTGTTACTTACCGCAAACGGTTCCCGTACTGCAACACGATTCTAACTCATATGTCTTGATACATTCCTGCTGCATGTCGGCATCGAATGTCTCAACGCAGTCGACGGCCGCGCAATCGAAACTCGGCTTTCCAGACACGGTGCACTGACAGGCGAGCGAGCAAGGGTTCTGTATCGCTGACTGGGGGATCATCGAACGGTCCTTATATGGGACACCTCTGTAATTATATATAAAAACTTTTTGGAAATCATGTAAAATATTTTTTTTTTTAGATTTTACCATACCATAACAGAAAATAATTCATCTATACTAACATTATAAAGAGGAAAAAAATTGTATTTTTGTATGTATTCGTTCGATTCATGTAAAAACTATTGGGCAGATTTTAAAAATTCTTTCACCGCTAAAAAGGTAATTTATTTGTGAGTAACATACGCTATATTTTTTTATTATTCTTTAATTTGACGCGGAAGAAGTCGCTAGTAACAGCAAGTGTTTTGTAATCTAAAATTGTACTTATATAAAATTTATTCAAATCATAAGCCTTACCGCTAAGTTAAATTGGTTAGTAAATTATATTTTAGGTCATATAACCTTCCGATTCCACAATAATTTATTACAACGATAAACATCAGTCATCCATAACTTTAAGGAAGAAATAACTATTGTTGCTTTAAAATGTTTTTTATTACTCAAGCTTGTATACAGTCACCAAAGTAAGCAATTTAAGGTCGTGGTATTTCCGAAAAAACTAACAAAGGTCAATTGTGACCATCTTTTGTCTGCATTCGACGGACGGATGACGAAAATCTGGCGCCTTTTAAAAATCGAACACAAGGTCAATGACCTTCGTGTTACATATTTGGCAATGTACATTTTATAATTGTCATTTAAAATGCAATTTGACATTGATTGAAATAGAAAATCTCATGATATCCGGAGATATTTAAAAAACTACACAATTTAACGACAAACTTGGTTTTTAGTCACGTTACTAGAGTTACTAGAGTTACTGATGCCACCAAAACGATTTCTAAAAACCATCTTATTACTTATTAACTAGATTAAATTAATCTAACGCTACACTAAGTAAGGATCAAACTTAGAAGCAACTTAGTTCATACGAGTAGATACTTGAACAAACTATCTTAGCTTTCGCCCGCGACTCCGTCAGCGTGGAATAAATAAACTAAACTGACTGTTCCGAGCCTATGTTTTCCGAACTATCCTCTATATTTGTACCAAATGTCATCGAAATCTTTTCAGGCGTTTAGGTCACAAACATCCATCCATCCATCTAACCTTTCGCATATGATGTGGCAATCAAACAGCGACAACTAAGTTTTTAAGTGAGTCACATTACCTATAATAACACAAGCTAGGGTCTGGATGTAGTTTAGGACAGGTGTAGGCATCCGGGCAGTCTGTACTGTTGGTATCAGACATCGCCGTACAGCCCAGCTCGGCGTAGAACCCGGCCAAGTTACAGTTATTGCGCATGTCGGTTAGCGCAGTCCCGGCAACTAGAGGAAAGAAATCATATAATAAAAAACAATTGTCAAGAATAATTCTATTGGCCCGCTGGCTCTATAATGAACACTGAGAAACAACGTGACACAATCATAAGATGTACATATATTTGTAAATTAGGTCTAGGTAAACGAAACACTTTCAAATTATCCTAATACTAGCCCGCGACTCCGTCCGTGTTAAACTAAAAAAATAAAAGTATAGCCTCTGTGTTCTTCCAGACTATCCTCTACATCTATCCAAAGTTCATCGAGATCCGTTACTGCTTAGGTTACAAACTCTAACAAACATCCATCCGTTAAACTTTTGCATCTATACTTAATGTAATAAAGCGTAAACACACACTTGTTTGTTGCCTAAGATGTCAGCAATCACAGCTTATTTTTGAATAATTCTTTTTTTTATATTATTAATTAATTTAATATAATAATATATTGTCACGCCATTAAACTTAGGGGGTAATTTTTTTTAGATAAAAACCCTAATGTGGGAAAGAGACCATAAGTTGCTGCCGACATCAAGGAAGCAAGATTGCCATGGTTTGTCATCATGTCATGTCATTTTGACATTTGCAATTGATAATTTGACAAATGTAAACAACAAAATAAAGTTTTTATAATTTCACGCGGATGAAGCCACCAAGGGAACAGCTAGTTTATAATATTAGTAATAGTATAAGCATATTAGCACTTAGGACATTCCATATCTAGCGTATAAATGCATTTTATAACTAAACCTCCATCAAACAATGTAATGATGATTTCTTGACATCAAACAATTCAGATATGGCTCGTTGCATACAACCTTCTAACTTGACACTGCGGTTTGTGGTTCATCAATAAATAGACATTTTCGTTGTCACTTAACATTTAGACCAATACTACGATAACTTAGTTTTATTACCGACAAACCGGTAATTGTCTTATTTCAGCCCAAGTTAATTTGAATAATTATCAATATCGCTTGAAACTTACAATTCTGTCATTACAGTGAAAATTAACGTTAATCAATTCAGTATTTTACGTAATTTTTTTTCTACATTAAAGATTACTCGTGCCTTTTACTTTGGTAACGCTTAGGGTCGGTTCACGAGGATTGATAACCCTTAAAGTTTTGATTTAATTTTTACGGCCGCCTGTCTGCACTACTTCAGAGAAATAAAGTAAAATTAATTTTCATTTCTATACTATCTATACTAATATAATAAAGAGGAAAGATTTGTATTTTTGTTTGTATTGAAATGACTAAAAAACAACTGGGTCGATTTTAAAAAATATTTCACCGTTAGAGAGGTAACTTATCCGTTAGTAACATAGGGTATATTTTTTTAACTTCACGCGGGAGAAGTCGTGAGCAACAGCTAGTATTTAATAAATCAAAAACGAAATCTATACGAATATTATAAAGGGGAAGAATTTATATTTTTTGTATGTGTTGAAATAACTCAAAAACTGGACCGACGTAAAATACCTTCACCATTAAAAAGCTACGATATCAATGAGTAACATAGACCCTTTTTTTTCTTATTTATTGATTTCACGCGGACGAAGTCGTGAGCAACAGCTAATCATTACTATTTATGGTACATACAAGTAATCAACGTGTATATCATAGCCCTATAAATTTAACGTGTTACTACAGTATGGTAAAGTTTTATATCTGTTATTACAGACGGGAAATACCCGAGACAACGAACGTTGTACTTAGTACATAGCTTCATTGATAGACTAATGGGAAACACATGGTTCTAGCCTGGGAAGCGTTGCTAAAATTATCTACGCATGTGCTATGTGAACCATATGTATGAGACACTGGTCTTATAAAAGTTAGCATTGTGTTCACTGAAATCTTTTTTAAAATTTGAAGTACAAAACCGAACCAACTGTTTTATTTCGCATTCTATATCTTTAACTAATGAGACATTGGTGCTTTTATTACATGGAATTCTGTTTATCTAATAATTAATTCATACTAAAATTATAAATGCGAAAGTTTAGATGGATGGATGTTTGTTAGAATTGCCTAAACGGCTTAACGGATTTCGATGAAATTTGTTATAGATGTAGAGGATAGTCTGGAAGAACACATAGGCTACTCACTTTTGTTTGTTTTAATTCCATGCGGACGAAGTCGCGGACGAAAGCTAGTATTTGATAAAAAAATTAAAAATGTAACATGTTGCAAACAAAAGGTTTGCAAAACAAAAAAAAAAACAAAACAATCTAAGAAAACGTAAATTGCGCAATTGAACTGATCGACATATGACAGATTATAAAACTATGTCATTGATAAACTAAAGAAAATACTCACAGAACAATATTAAGAAGAAAGACGCTTCCATTGTTTCCCACTTTGTTCGCACAATAATTTAAGTGATATTTAAACGTCAATTAATCGTATTAACACAAGACATGCGTCCCGTTCGATTATCGGCATGGGAATGACCTGCGGATGAATCAGCCGACGCTTACAATGATCGCAGTAACTTTATAAACAAACTAGCTTTCGCCCGCGACTCCGTCCGCGTGTAATTAAAAAAGTCAAAAGTGAGCACCCTATGTGTTCTTCCAGACTATCCTCTACGTCTATGCCAAATTTAATCGAGATCCGTTTAGGCTACAAACTCTAACAAACATCCATCCATCCATCTAAACTTTGACATTTATAATATTAGTAAGATAAAATGCATAACCTTGCTGCAACACCGGCATTAATCATAATATTGGATCGAGATATCTACACTAATATTATAAAGAGGAAAGATTTGTACTTTTGTATGTATTGGAATAACTCATAAACTACTGGTCGGATTTCAAAAATGCTTTCACCATTAAAAAGCTACGTTATCAGTGAGTAACATAGGCTACTTTTTTTTTTAATTTCACGCCTACAAAGTCGCGAGCAGCAGTTATCTTGTCTTATATTACGTACACAGTTTATGTGAATTTCATACAACGTGAAAATTTCGTATTAGAATATGGTATGTATGGTATTTAAGAAAATCATTAATAATACATGTTCTTGACAAAAGGAATGAAACTATTCGTGACGTGAAAAAAAATGTCATTTTCCCTCATATAAAAAAACCGACAAACAAATATTTCGTAAGGATTTTGCGCTAGTGAAACCCCACTAGGGATTTTGAACTCATTTTATTCTTATTTTTCATACTATTCTCTACATCTATACCAAATTTCATCGAGATTCAGCAGTTTACGCTACAAACTCTAACATCTACCGAGTTTCGCATTTATATTAGTAAGATTGCTAAAATAAATTAATAGTTGATAAGTTACGATGGTTTTATAGATAGTGGTCAATAAGATCTACCATATATTCCCGGAATAGCACCTTGAATTACATTTTTATATCATAAAGTAAACGTGCAAGCGGCTATTTAAATTCGTTGAAACAGCAATGCGACCACTACTCATAGACATCCGCAATTGCTGATGCGTTTACCTCCAGGTCTTCCTCGCCTTAACATATGTAAAATATTTAGTAACCCAACTATATCTAGACATTTTCATGAGTATCATAAGATTTTCAAACAAATGTCTTACCAAAGAATCTTATTAAATTTTTTGCTGCAAAATTTTGTTAGGCGCTGGTTACTAGTAACTTTGGCAACGTTTTCACATTTCTATTCTAATTATAGTATAATTGATATGGTTTTTGACTCATAGTTATCTGATTACTGTTTATCTAAAATATCACAGACAGTTTTAAGTTACCTGTATAAATTTAATTCTATGAACTTAACTAAAAGGATTTTAAAATTGAATAATAAATACAAAAAACTTAAAGTAAAAATGCTTTATTTAAATTAATGCATTAATTTAATTTGAATCTTTTATTTTTTAATTTAAGATAATTCGTAAACACTGCTCTAATGATATGATGTAATATTTGGTTTTTAAAAGAAGTTTAATATAAATTATTCTTCTAGATTACGTTATAAAACTTGCAGCTAGGTTCTAAATTAAATGACCACGTTTAGTTCTTTATTGTCTTCATGGCACATGCGGTGGTCTTCATGAGGTGTATGAGATCTATGAGGTCTACATGAGGACCAGGCACTCGTACTCCCCGCTGCTTCTCTCTTCGCCGTCGAAAGGATAGTAACAGACGCCATGGCTTGGATGAATCTGGAAAAAAAATAACAATTGTCACAAACATTTTTATTGCAATTTTTAAATATCAGGCGCTCAGCGTCAAATATTTATATAACACAGTATTTCTCTTTCAAAGAGTAGATAGAAAATCTGCAGCTAACAAGTTCTTGGGATTATTTCTTTATTTTAAACAAGACACTATTTATTCCCCAAGGTAAGCTTTAAATACAGTTCATGTACAGCAAGCATCAATTTCCTACTACTTGAAGCAGTTCGTGTATGGCTTTACCTTTCCAGGTGTAGTGCAGCCGTCGTGCGTGACCCTGCCGAAGTATAACTTCTCTCCTTCAGCGGTGATGCCAGCCTCCACCGCGCCCGGAGGTGTCGCGCCGTTCGTCGAAAACTGCCATGAGAACATCGCTGGGACCAGCACCTGAGGGAGGACAAACGTTCATTAAACAGTTACCTCTAACCTCTGTGTCATTCCTCTCATTTCCTTTGAAAAAACAGGTAGCAAGAATATCTTCTTACACTGGTAAAAGTAGGCGTAGAAAGAGATGGATTGCGTGAAAGTTGACATGATCAAGAAGGGAGTAAGGACTGAGATGACGAATGAGAGATTAACCTGGTGGACGAAAACATGTGCTGACCCTACGGGAGTAGGATAATGACGCGAACAGTTGAAATGTCTATTTAAAGAAGGCAGAGTTGCATAATATACGAGTAATAATAGTGAATCGTACCTCAAATTGATCCTTCAATATTTCCTCTCCGCCATATGAAATATAGCAGGCGTTTTTGCTGGGTATGACCTTTGCGGGTAAAATGTCACCCTCGTGCGGCGCGCGGCCTGCATAGATCTCATCCCCATCGGCGTCGGTGCCAACCCTCAGGGCGCCGGGCGGGATGCTGCGCTGGCTGAGGCATGCGGGGACCCAACGGTATGTACCTGGAATAAAATAGCGGACAAAATGTTAAAAAACGAGTAATACGAGAGAAATAAGTAACAAAGATGTATGGTATTGAATGAAGTCCTGGAAAAACTAGCATTTTTATAGTATCTGAAACAAATATAAAGAATAGAAAAAGCTGATGGTAGAACGAAAGAACATCCGATAAATGTAGTATATTTAAATAGTAGAATGGTTTAGAAACAGGTTCAAAAGAAGACCTAGAGCTTTTTTATTTATAAGTTAATCGTCACAATTAATTAGAATAACAAATGTTTTGATTTCTAACGACACAGAAAGCGACGGCCAACACTCTGTATGGTATCACCGAATTAAATATAACATTTTTAAAATAATATTTTAAATAGATTGGTTACGGCAAGGAGGTAGATAGGTGAAGGAAGGGAACCATAGAGAGGATTGGCCCAACATTGGCAGACAACACGGAATCCCTAGATAACACCTTTGTACAACCCTAGCAAGGTCCACTCTGTATTTTTTACAACCCTAGCATTAATATTTTGATATGTTTTCTAATAATACTAAGATAGATAACATAAAAAAACAAATCGTGTAAATTTAAAGCAATGAATGATTGTAAATTCCGTATACGTGGAATAAATGATTCATATTTTTTACTTGAAACATTAGTTATTGTATCGATAAATTGATAAAGCTTGCTCATAACGGATTAGATTGCTAAAATTTCAACATACGGATTTATCGATAAGATAATTTACAAATAAAGAAAAATAAAATGATACATTTCCCTATAATAACTTAATTTTTATGTATTGTACTAAAGGTGTTACCCACTACCCAAACCATATGCCTTGATAAACGTTACACGTAACATCCGGCAACAACTGTAACGTCACGTTACTGTAACGCGGATGTAACGTGCCTCTAAAACTTACTCCAAGGCAATTCAACAGTCTCTCCCGGTAATTCTGGCACTATTTCTTCTGGCTCAGCGTTTTCTACCACATTGACGGGACCGGGAGGAGGAGGGTAAGGGTAGAAGTATGCAGGGTGGTACGGGTAGTAGATGACGCCCGGTGGAGGGTACATTGGGGGAGGATGGCCTGGGGCTCCGGGCGGGTAGCCAGGCGGGTAGCCGTGCGCGGGAGGGGGTCCGCCGTAACCAGGATAGGGACGTCCTGGATAAAACATTTATTATAATTTTTAATTATTCATTTCTCATAATCTATACTATATCTATCTATACTTAATATAATAAAGCGTAAACACACACTTATTTGTTGCCTAAGATGTCAGCAAT
>LD688974.1:6446446-6457591 GCA_003118335.3 Papilio memnon | reverse complement strand
TATTATGTTTCGACATCAATTCTCGTAAGTCGTTAAAGTCATGAGGTGTTAATAGCTTAATGATTTATCGTACTGGCTGCAAAACATGTTATAGGCTTTAGAATGCAGTTGTCACAGTACCTTCGTTTCGAATTAACATTATTTAAAAGTAACTTCTAGAAGCATTTCATCGCATTTCAATATCCTCAGTACCATTGCGTTAACGTGCAGTTCCAGCTCATAAATTCATCGAAACATGCACAAAAGCCGAGGCCGTGAACCTTCAGTGTACCGTTTAAGCACTTTGTACTTTCGGCTTTCAAATAGACTCACCAATGAATGCCCACATTGTATTTAGTGATGTACCAACACAATGAGCCGACCGCGGGGTTAACAACCTCAGCGTTATCTTCCTAAGTAGACAAACTATATTAGACATGTGACATCATTACTGCAATAAACGTTGGTCCTGTCCCGCTTTAGGTATCGTATCATGTTTGTTTTCGACGTAACATCTTGGACTGGTTTGGATCGCCAGAGATAGTGTTGTTTGTCAGCTTTAATACTGTTTATTATCTAGTTTTTTACACTTCTACAAAACACGATTTCAGAGATATTTATTTAAATTTGTAGATAGAAATAAAATCGAAACAGACACCAAAGATTTAATGCATAATTAAACAAACATGCTGATATTTATTGACTTATTTCTCAGTTTAATTAAAATTGTATAAAGAAACCATTGGTAAATATAACCGTTTCTTGAGGTAATTGCAAAGTTACTGCGAATATAAGCCTCGATTTTTTTATTAAAATGAAATAAAAAGTCTACAAACTGTGACGTCATTGGGGCGTTACTAGGAGGGTTTCCGGCAATAAAGACGGCGGCATGACCAAAGACGGTGGACAACTTTACCATCAGAGCCTATAACCCTGCCCGTTAAAATTCCAACGGCTCTTATGCCAGTTTCACACAAGGGTAGAAGACTGAGCCAGTACTGTACACTTTGTCGAAACAGCACTGTTCTGTCTCTACTGTACTATTTTCCTGCTCTATATAACTGTATAGTCCTCGTGTGAAACTAACACTACTACTTAATTAAGCCGCATATACTGAGAATTACTCGTTCAAAGTAATAGAGTTGAATGTAAATACGTAATTGAACTGTCAGTCTGTACGATGTAACACCAATAGTAAAAGTAATTACCCCGAGTATATGCTAGAACTACGGATTATTACTTTAGTTTAATATTTGTATTGTCATTAAGAGGCTTTATTTTAGACTCGCTTTCGCACGCGACTCGGTCCGCGTGATATTAAAAAGTGAGTAGCCTATGTGTTCTTCCAGACTATCCTCTACATCTATACCAAATTTCATCAAAATACGTTCAGCGGCTTAGGCTACAAACGCTAACAAACATCCATCCATCCATCTAAACATTCGCATTTATAATATTAGTGTGAAGTATGAAGTATGATTAAAATTTAAATAAATGTTTCCGAATCTGACACTGTCACATTATCACTGACAAAACTTAGAGTCCAATCGAAACCCATTGCAATGTTTTTAATATCTCAAAATAACAATACACTTTAGAAAAACCATAAAAAAACGACGAGCTGTTAGCAATAATTATAATTGCAACAAGAAGTTACAAATCCAAATGCTCACAATTACAAGCCAGTTGATAATATTTAATCTACTGTCAATTACTAGATACCTATTTAAATATTTGTAACAAATTACATTCGATTAATTCACGACATGCAAAAGACCGACAGTGTTTGTATCGCAAAGTAAATTACACGCAAAAAGCAATGAATGTTTAACAAGTACAAGTTGCACTAGAAAAAAACATAAAATTGTAACAAGATAGACAAACAAGGCGTTGACCGACAAACAAATCGTTACTTAGTTATAGAACAATAAATGAATCAGTACACAGTCAACTGGCTTTAATAATAATGCGCTAATTTACCTTGAACATAGACAAAATAGAAAAACAAGCAACCGAGAGATGTTCAGCAATATTACATCCTTATGTTAATGTGGGTATTATAAATCATATTGCTCCCTCTGTTTATAGGAGAATAAGAAGGATGACAATATATTTAGTACAATTCGTCGGTGGAAACCTACGGTTAGTTGGGAGGAGCTAATCAGTGACGTAACCTTGATAAACCAATATAAAGTGTACTTACTATAGTTTTCTATAGTTAAGTCATGATTTCCACTAGACCAAGCTTTCTTACGTCTCGTCTTATGGCCGGTTCCCCAGCTTTTCATTCGTTAGTGTTTTTGGTTCGATAAATTTATATAATGCATTTCCGAACTACGTAACTTCAATTTTACTCCGTTGAAACATATGCCAACCTAACACTTATGAATTGATAGGTAATAAAATAAGTGGAAACTTCAAAAACCCAGCATTAATAGATTACACGCGCCAGACTGAGTTAAGTACAGAGAACTCTGTGCGAATTGAAACTAATTACATCGCTAACACCACGCCCACGGCCGAAACGAGCGCCGAATGATAATAACGTCGGCGGCGGCTGTACGCAGATACATGACACAAAGCAATGTATTAACTACTAGCTGTTGCTCGCAACTTCGTCCGCGTGAACTTAAAAAAACATAGCCTATGTTGCTCACTGACAATGTAGCTTTTTAATGGTGTAAGAATTTTTTAAATCGGCCCAGTAGTTTTTAAGTTAATTCAATACATACAAAAATACAAATCTTTCCTCTTATCGTATAGATTACACGAAATTTGACTTGATGAATAAAGTTTTTGGTAGTTTAGAAACAGAATGCTAGCAAATGTTCAAAATTTTCAGACAAACATACAAAAGAATGTCATACTATTACAGAAATGCGAAAGTTTAGATGAATGTTTGGTTACGTATCTCCAAAACGGAGGAACGAATCTCAATGAGATTTGACTCAGATTTAGAATACAGTCTGGAAGAACACATAGTGTATTAGATTTTTTTTTTAATTTCCGCGAGGAGGAAGCCGCTGGCAAGAACTAGTAAAGAAATAAGATAATCACTTAATAACAAATATTGAACACTTCGCTATAAGTACCAAAGACGCAACACAACTTGCAAGTTTACTTCAATCTTTTTATGCAATGAACATTCTAGATAAAGATGTAAGCATTTCACAGATAACGCAAAAAATAGTCATGTCACAACAAAACGGTAATTGATTACAACAAAAAGTCTTGACTTGCAAAATCGGCTACGATAATTCGTATTGAAAGGTTTGAAAGCTTATGATTAAATTTATGCAGAGAACGTTGTATGTTTTGGTCGTTGAAGTGTGGATGGCAAAAAACTAAGCCGTCTTGCTTCTTACCTACAGACGATGTTACATGAATTTTATAACTCAAGAGATCCTGTTTCTCTCATAACGAATTAAAATTAGACAGCACTATGATTTTAAATATATTATTACTATTGAATTCCGTACACAAGCATTTTATGCAAGAAGAATTCGGTTGTCTCTGGAAAAAATCCATTCAATAACACAGGCGAATCTGCAAAAACCTTAACACATTCATTTCACGTTAAGATTCGTAGAAGTATTGAACGTAGTCGAGTAAAGTATAAAAATTAAAACTGTTCATCGACGAGGAACTCTGAAACTTCAGCTGTGAGTTTAAACCGAGTTGACGTGGCGCGGACGCGGACGTTGGCGAGAGCGGTCAATTACCAAGCGCATTTGCGCACTTCATTTCGGCAACCGCGTCAAATTACTGTAATCATTTATATCGTCTGAAAGCCATCTCATAAATCTTAGGCGAAATTGTATGTTCCGTGTAGAACGAGTACAACTAGTTAGCAATGATTCATCGGAAAGCGTGTGGGGTCGCTCACCACATTAGGAAAAAAATAGCTAAAACGCTTTCAAAGTACAGAATTGTCATTATTATGACAAAAGTAACGTCGTACATTCATTCTCTTATCTCTATTTTCTAAGGCAAAACAAGTAAAATAGTTTTAACTACTGTCATTTAGGCAAAATTAAGTAAAAAGTCTACTGACCTCACTTTTAAAATTAATGGCTCAATTCTTTGAGGAATCTTCTTTTATGAAATAGAATGTTTCTACAGATTCAAACAAACAAACGTTATCTATGCGTATATTTATATCGGATGAGATGAAATGTAAAACAGGCGTTCAAACCAAAAAGAACAAGGTGAAACATGACGTACAATTTTAAAAGTCGCTCCATTAATCATTATATGGTGCATCAGGATCAATATTGGTATCTTAATGCATTCATATTTAATCTTTTATATTTATAGCATTGAGAATTAATCTCTATATTTTCAAATATTGTTATTAGTCGGACCGTCTTTTTGTTTTGTGTGAATACTTTAAATTTCAACCGTTAAAAACGTCGTTACTGTTTATCTTGATCATCAAAGAAAAGCATACTTTTGTCTTCAAAAACTAAAAACATACATACGAGCATGTAGAAATTAACTACTAGGCCTCATTTTATGTTGCGTGACCCAAGCTAAATGTCAACAAGTGTAATTAAGTACGTAGGTCACACGTACTGAATTTGTATAAACATTGAACATATCCTTATCTGTCCTCATCTCACAGATTAGGTGAAAAGCGGTAAACCAGCAACTAATTTAGCGGCACTACAATTAAAAATATTCTAATGACATCGCTCTATATACCTCGATACTGGTTTACGCTTTACGCAGCGTTGCCATGTGGGCTTCGTAACGGACGATGAGAACACCAGTTACCGCTTTAATACCGAAAATCGAGCTATATCCATCTGTTGAATTATTTATTAAACGCGTTATTGCGATGCGGAAGTTTGTATCATTGGTAATTTAAAAAAAACTGGTAAGTAATTCTGATTTACAGTAATAATGAAAACATTGATTGAATTTTAATAGACGTCACTGCTCTTTATATTGCTAACGAGAGAAAGCACTGGCCATATTAACGTTTAAAAAACACAAAAGAGACAAACAATAGTCTTTATTTCTCGTGATGCGTCATCAATAACGTAAGATATTACGATCAAAGTTACGAGCACGAAATGTTACGAGGCATTAAAGGTCAATGATATTATGTTTAGCGTGTCCGGGCGATAGGCAGAGCAAACAGCGCATTGAGGCGCAGTCGATCGCGACCTCGATCTATAAGGAAATACAAGTTGCGCAACAAAAGACAACTGAGATGACCTTAGTACAGCGTCCGTGTCAAACTTGATGATGCTTGAAATGTACCTTTATTTGCGTCATGAGGAACTTTGTCTAATCGAATCGACACGAAGGTCCAGAAGAACCAAAAAGTTTAGACAAAAGGCGAAGGTGACTTTGCATGTCTACTTCTCCACCGAGAGCCTCGACACCTAACTTCTTTGAAAAAAGAAAAAGAATTTACAATAAAACTTTCCCACGAACGAACAGAATTACCAAAGGAATAAAGTCTTTTGCAATAAAGTTTCCAAGTAACCTTAAAAGCAATCGAGATATAAGACGATACAAACTTCGCGGTGGATTACTACACCTGGCCACTGGGTCACCGCTTGTTGAATTTTCAATTTTCCATTTCGTTAAAAAATCACACACGAATTAACACGGCCGAACCGCACAGCTACTGTGTGTGAAATTTATAATGACACCTAGGAATCCGTAACTAAGGCGATTATTTACGTATGCTTTTAAAACTATACCGCTGAATGGATTCATGTCATTATACAAAAACAAAGTAATACGTTTGAACTGATTTACCTACACGAGAAGAAGAACGTCTAAATAATATAAGAATAAGAAGTTTTGATAGCTTCTTCATAACGTCTATGAACCGTAACTTCAAATAACAATAATAGTTATTGATGATTTTTCTTGTCATTCCTGGAAATATTGACTGAACGAAGTTCGTTGTCATAGCAACATTCGCTCGTCAAATAACATCATATTCTCCGTGAATAAGACATTCGACGTTAGACACACGACTTGCCTACTTTCGCAGCAGTAAGGGGCCAGACGTGCCGGCGAGCAGCCACCAATGAAAGATAATTAACAACGAAATTGGCCGGAGACAGCTAGGCGCCTTACTTCTGTGGCCCGTCTTGCATTACGCCCCGCAATAATAACACACCTCGCTGACACCGGGCAATTAAAAAACTATGGAACGCCCCGTTTCCCACACACCGGAGATGTTAGTGTGCTTTGTGATACGACAGGATTGGAAACGTCGAAGGAAATTGTTTAAATCGAGGTGAAAGCGTCGTACAGCAGGGGGCACTACTACTGTACAATCATTGTAATCACGATGATATTAACGTCGCTATGAACACTGCACCTCGCTGCGTAGCGGCTCAGGAACAAATTGCAGTTTTATTAGTTGCGGCCCGTCACGGACGACGATCGCGCGCAGCCGCCTCACGCTCTGATTTGCATATCGCAAACGAAAGTGTAGCGGCGAGTTAGATCGAGGCATACTGCTATTTAGGTATGCAACGCTAGCAAGTGCAAAGACCTCGTTAAATATAGTTCCATTTCGCGAAAGAGCGTGGCGGCCGCGGGCATTTAGACCGCTAGAGATTACCATCTGCGTTATCTACGGACTGGTAAATAGCTAAGAATCAGACGGGGTAATCGAATTACACGATTTATGGACAAGTGGAATTTAAGCTAAATTTCGAATTATTAATCTTTAATTTATCTTGAGACAAAGCGGTACTAAAGAATAGGTCAACATAATCGACAACGAGATGGTAGTAGTTATTTTACGCGCAGAACAGCACCAACGAACGAAACGAAAAATTATTTCATCGCTCCAGTTGTAGCATTTCGATTTTCTCGTGCGAACGTTCTTCGTAGTAGCGTCCAATAATTTTCTCTATAATACAAAACTGACAAGGCGTGAAAACTACTCTTTATGCCTAAACGCGTCGATAATCGATAGCAAACAACCGTCAGTTGTTTAACATTACAGCAAAAGTGGGGCGAGTGAAAAAGTGAAGTGTCTTCGAATGCACCAGTTACCCAATTCATGAGAGCGGAACCAATGAGGATAGCAACGCTGTGCCACCGCGCCGGTCTATTGTGGTAGCTGGGATTAGATAATGTGCTGCCGAGACACAATAGTAACGATTTCGCACTCGAGTTAAAACAGCGAAAGTTTTTTTGAGATTAATAGTAAAGAGTTAAGAGAATAAATCTTGTTCTAAACATAAATCCTTGTTGCTAGTTTAATGTCAGGTAGATTGATTACCAAACACTTATGATATAAAACTCTGTAGGAATTCGTCCTTCCCAAGATTTAGTCAATATGCCTTTCTATGTAAACTTATTTCGTTCAGTCGCACCTTCCCGTATACTCATGGTTAGTTCACAGCAGTATTAGCGCGGTAATTACGTCGCCGCGAAGTAGGTTGTCTGTGATGGATTTCAAAATATTGCCGCGTAGGTAGCCAGCCGCCGCCGGGTGCCGTAGCTAACGTTTACATTGCAACAATCGCCTTAATGGGAATTAGGAACGCACGATCCACGACTTACCTACAATTATTATTGCCTGGGTCCTTAATTTGGATTCTAATGAATAGCGAACAGAGTATCTGCTTTATAAATCAGTATCAGTATTATTGTAAAATTGACACATTATTCGTAATGAATATTATCACTGTATTGAACAGATTTCTTCGAAACAACGTAGGAACTTTTATTGTCCTACATGCCTTTGGACATCGGTTCAGTTCATCTGCAAACATCCTAAAAATTTAAACATTTCAATTCTGAACAAATTTAGCTAACCTAACAAAAATGCACCAAATGCTTGGTGCTAGTTTACACGTAACAAAAAGTAAAGTTTTCAGTGACGACAAGTAAAATTATGAGTGCGACACAAAAGATTTTGAAACGTCACGGATACAATAGAGAGAGCGGGTTCGAAGCGACCATCATGCATTACTAATCACTCCGGCGTGCGGTTCACAACAATCGTCTGTGCTGAAGATAGGTTTCCACGGTGCCTGATTTTACAGAAGTACACATATGGACGAGGACCACGAACGCACGTATCTAACAACAATTTAACAAAGCTACCTCGCTGCTGGTCTTTTGTATAATTCTGCGATACCACTGACATACTGTTCCCATGGTGGGAATGGGTTGGTTCGCCGCTGTCGGCAGTATAAATCAATGGAAACCTACCTTTACTCAGTAAAAGCATGCACGCAAGGACGCGATATCATCTCAACACTGACTCTCAGCGGACAATTGATTTTTTTTAACGGTGACTATTACATTATATTGTTCAAATGAAGGTTTAACTGACGATATAATGGGACTAGCACTATGCGATCAGTCATTCGGTAGGATAAAATCTAAAACCCCGCCTGCAATAAAATGGGCTAAAGGTATAAAAGAATGTTGCATATTTTTTTACCTATTTAATTATGTATTAACTATATTAAAAGGTTTGAAACATTAAATAAATCTCTTAATAAATACGTATCTCAAATTCATAGCCATTATCATTGAATTAAGTAATTACATTAAGAGAAGACGCTCCATATTTCGGTTAATTTCTCGTAATTACACATTCAAATTGAGTTCAAATTAAGAAATTAGAATTTTAAATGAATACATGCATTTCGAAAGAACTTATCACTACTTGAATTACATTAAAAAGACGTTGAACAGTAACACCTGCTGCGGTCATGCCAGCTAGACAGTTCAAGTGCCATAACTTGACAAAAAAAAAAAAACAAAAAAAAATTACACTTGTATCCTCTAATGAGTAAACTCCATTCCATCCTTGTCCATTCTTACAAATAAATTAATACTCATACTTTTAACACTATCTGATAAAGCAAAAAACCACGCATTCGAAACTTTTTCGATGTTTAACTACAGAAATTGCTTGCTTTATTCCTTAACATTAAATTCCGAGACAAAACTGTGTATTTGGTAAAACAGTGTATGCTAAAATAAATAATAAAAAACAAATCGCGATTACACCAACCAATTACTATAATTTACATCCTTTAGCTCCTCCTCACACAACTATAACTATTTTATTTTTATTTAATCATCGTCCTCTTGGCGCATTAATTTATTGTAGCCGCACCGCGTATTACAAAACGGCTAGCTCGTGAGAAATAGAATCATTAAGCTATCTTTAGGTTACAGGAGACCTCCTGTCGCTACACTTATCATTTCGACATTCAATTAATATGGCGTATTTTAGAATGAATTTATTTATATGTAGTCTACGATAGTATGAGTGGGTAGCTTCGAGCTCTATTGTACGATATTTCATAGTAAAAATAAAGCTTTTATTTTGTAAAGATGGCTATCAAATCCATTATTATTTGGTATGTTTGGACGTCAATCAATGTTTCACCAAAGCTACCTGAAACAATCCTAAATCTTATTACCCCTCATTGTCTTTGAAACGACAGTGGAAATCCACACTTAACTGTTCCCTGTTGTAGAAATACCGCAATGAAAATAAAACAAGTATTCCGTCAACTCCCAAGCCATGTAACCTTGGTAGTTCAATGATCGTGACAAAAATTTATCTTAAGAATTTCTCGAACACCAACATGTTCTTCCGGGCTAACTGCATAGTAACATATGAATTCGCATTAACGAATGAAAATTTAAACATAACAACAAGTGTACTACAGTCGTTATCACAACATTTAAATGAATATAATTAATAAGTAGTAATTAAATTTATTTTAACTAATTTTTCCTGTTTACAATAACCGTTTATTTCCGACCGCAATGGCAATAGTTGCCGCAGACGCGGTCGGTATCTAATAATTAATATTTCGGTTCATTTGTATGGTAAATGTATCAATATGTGTCATACTTTGAGATAATTTGGTTTAAAAATTTTGATAGAAACAATTTCAAGAATCAACTTCCTCGAAAGTACACTTAGCAAACTCCTTAGAAAAAGTCGTCAAAACAAACTTAAAGAACGGTTTATTCCGACGAGTGGGAAGTATTTGATATCTGAATCTGATATCAAAAACGTTGTTTTGCACTCTCGGTCACTATAAAATAAAGTGACGACGGCAAAGTATTTTACTTGCATTTATAAAAACAACAAATTCGTATTCATATTTTATGATTGCTGTACAACATTTGCGTAAAATGCAAACGATTCTGTGGACAAAAAACTTATTCATTCAGAAATCGGTTATAAATAACCGATGACAGATACTGCATGCAGAAACATCTTAAAGATAAATTGCTTTTCGTTGGCAAAAGCAATTCATTAATTCTTTATCGTTGTAAAAAATACCGACGAAGATTGTCGAATTATCATTGCACACAGTATTTCAATACAATTGATGAATAAAATGAAGAAAACAGTTCATATTGATGATCGCAAATTTGGCTTCCGGTATATAAATTCATGCAGACCAAAAATAGGCCCAGCCGATTTATGAAATGGTAGGAATGAGAAATTCAACATACATTTTGCGAGATTCTCATTCAGAAGCGACAGGAAGGTACGTCTGATTGCAACCGACATGTTGCAGTTATAATTACCTCCGTAATGGAATTTAACGGTATCGATAATACAGCATCACTATTTATACCCAATTGAATAAAAAAACAAGATGATAAAACAAGCAAAAACACACTAACATTTCATAATACTTTGTACAACCAGTAATTTATCCTAGCAGTAGCAATGTTTAAAAAGCTACCAGGCATTTTACAAAATAACATAGATATCGCCTCGTTATCCCGCAATCTTCCTTTACCGCAAACAAGATAAACAATACAAGTATCAAGGTAATATCCTTTATAAAGCTTTGCCGGTACTAACTCATATAAATTAAATATAGAATTACAGAGCTGCGGGACCACACAGGATCACTATAGAAGCGGCTATTACGCGCCGCTTGTTCGGGAACTAGAAACTTATAGACGGAACAACTTGGAGGAAACATTCTGAAGCGGACTAACTTTGCCATCGAAAAGTTGTTCTATCATATCGCAGAGAGGATTCGCTACAAAAATAAAAGCAAAGACAAAATGACAGTACCTATCACATTTTAATAGGTTTATTTCTACTACTGTAGATGGTACTCCATCATCGTTCAGTTTTTACTTCATCATCACCAGCTCACTACACGTCCCCACCGAGGG
>LD688974.1:6432012-6442848 GCA_003118335.3 Papilio memnon | reverse complement strand
ACAAAGAGAGCTTTAAGATAAAAAATTAATTCCGATGATAGGGAGTTAATAAGTGAAATATAAAGAAAAAATGACAAATATTTTCTACATCAAGTTAAAATAAACTGAATATAAAGCTATTGCTTGTTGTTATTTAGCAAAACAAAAGCGGTTCTGGGTTCAAGTGCAATTCAAAGGACTGCAGTGCGGAACTTAACGTTTACATTTTGCATTCCGCCTTATACGAGTAATGCTAAGGAGTATACACTAAAACGCGATGAAAAATAAAAAGAAAAAGATGATGTTGGTTACCAGGATGATAATGATGGTTAGATCCAGTGGTTATCTAACTATTAAATTAAAATTCATTATATCAAATAAATTCAATTGCGCTATACAATGAGAAATTTACGTCAATTACTTTGCGGGAGAAGCTCGGCGTCGTTTCAACGGAAGTGTTTGACACGTTGACGCACTTGACGTGGCGATGCAGCCAGAGCGTTCCAATTTCAAAATTGGGCACGCTCCCCGTAATGACTTAGCCGGCCACTAATTGCGAAAGAGGCGCACATAGGGTTGACATACGCTATGATTTTCTACTCATTAGCCTAGTTCCACGCTTGTCGACCACTACGGTGGGTAACTCACGTATCTAGGGGGAAATGTGCCACGACCTATATTCTTACTAACACATAAAAACTAAATGTCGGTCGTAAAATGGAAAATGAAACTCATAGCTTTGCAGCATTCGTATAAATTTAAATAGTCACCTCCATATGCATTTGACGAGAGAACGATGTAAAGAATAAAGATATAAAATAATTTTCCGTTCGTCAAGGAAAAGAGGAAGCTTATATGATGGTTTATCAATAACGTGAAGAGATAATTAGAATTGACTGATTCCACTAGCTACGTTTTACAATCACCAAATAGTTAGTGGTGAAAAGGTAGAAGATTAAGAACAATAACATAAAATAGTAGACGATACGAAGAATGACTTAACACGCACTTTATCAATCAATGTTCCACCCCTGTTGTGACTCAACAACAAAGATGGCGTCCCTAATACGTAACGAGTACTTAATTGGACTACGTTCCAATTAATGTACAGTCGGCTCCATTGGAATTGGGCCGGTCGTTCTGTTCCCGGGTGAACGTCCGGGGCGGGTGAAAGTCGGCTTGTATATGGGTCAGGTGGTCATTTACCCCCAGGTGAGTTAACGCGGGTTCATCTCCACGCAATCAATGCCTTCGTGATGTAGGTCGACGGCTATCCTATGTTTTTTGTGACGTTTACGAGGTTTTTTTCGACGTCACACTTTTTACGATGGCGTTGCACTCTACAAGTATTAACGCTGGATAGAAATTCTATACGGGAACAAAAACTTGTGTTAAGATGCAAGAAAGTTTTCGTTGTGGTTCATTGGAGTAGCTCCTGTTTCAACACTTTCTACTCGAAATAGTAAATTCAGAATATTCAGTTCAAAGATAACGTTATATCTGAGAACCATCTTTAGTGATTTTGTTCCATTTGTAAGACGCAAACCGAATCAAAAATTGTTCATTATTATTATTTTTATGATAAGCCAATACAAATCTGACATTTATAAAAATTTAAGACCGTGCAACTCGTAAAATTTCCTAACTGTAAGATATTTATTTGAAATTGGTTTTAAAACTAGGTTTCGTCTCTCATTAAAATGAATGGGGATTGAAATTTGCGATATAAATAAAATTATTAACATACATTTTGATTAATTTTGTTTGTCAATGCAAATGTGATATGCCGTTAATGCCGGTTGAGCATATTTAAGCGTTTCTGGTAGGTTTGTGTAACAGTACTAGGCTATGATAACGGTCTCCATTATATATCTAAAGACCCCGATGGGTTGGGTGCATCGTTCTGTCCGGATACAATCTTTGTTTCCCACGAAGTGGATTAACGTGATAACGATTTTGTTTATCCCTTTTATTTTAAAGTTCGAGTATGTCGTATTTAAAAATTCTACTTTATAATGTACTCTTATGTTTCCCTAATTCTCCTTTATCACCTTACTTTAGTTCATCCATTACTATTTTCATAGTTTCCGCTTCGTTATTAGAAATCATCCATAGATTGGTTAAGCAAAAAGTTTTCGCTTGTCAAAACATCGCAAACGGCCATATCTAATCTATTGGTCTTAAAGAAAGTTCGGCAACAGTTTAACTATCTCTTGATGCGGTATAAATATTAATAACTGTTATTTACTTAAACCAGCTTTAAACCGCAGTTACAGCTACGTCACATTTCTAAGCTTATCTTTTGGCATTGTTGGTCTTGATGCTTTTTTATTAAAAACTAGAAAAACACTTAAACCACATTTTCAAATATAAATAGGACATAGAACGAAATAGAAGAAAGGGCAAAAGTTTTAAACTCGTCTAAACTTGCGGTTATAAAAGGAAAGATCTGGTGAGAGATAAATGCCAATCTTTTAAGACGTGTTTAGGTACATTTTAACTGCATATATTTAAAGACCTATAAAAACATCGCGTAGGAGGAAAAGAATACTCTTTTGTGATTATAACATTAGATAAGATTATTATTAACTTCAACCAGTTAAACAAGGTGCGATAAGCATCGTCTAACGTGCGATTGAAAATCAGTCATGCAAATATAAGCGAATACGAAACCATATTGTATTCATTAACATAATAAAAAATATCAATATATCGATAATCGAGTAATTTTAAACTAAATCGCGATGGACAGATTTCGTAACTTGAACGTAAAAATGGGTTTTGTCTTTGAGTTTGTTGTCGTTAAAAGCTGTTGAAGTAATTACCAAATATTTCGTCAGGTATGTTACAATGTAATTTAAGTAACATGCCGGCGTACAAGTCGTAAACAGTGATGTCTACGCTCCGCTGGTCGCTCCTTAATTAAACAGGGGGGCTCAAGGACAAACTGACTTTCACCTGCAAGTTCCTACAAGAGAAAGCTTGTGTTTTTGAGCCAGTTTTTTTCATCCTCCGAACTCTTAAATAAAACAAAATGCCAGCTGTCTTGTTCAGTTGGAGGCCAATGATGACTGCTATCTATCATAGAAAGTTATCAATGTTTTCTTAGAATACGTCCATCGATAAGCGCAGTGGAGCTGAACACGTTTTTATTATTTATTTTGATTCAGGGAGTTGGTTTGGGTTTAAAATTTAAGGTCAGGTTACAACTATAAAGTAGAGTTAATGAATTAAATTCAATAACAACATGTGGATTTTAGCGGTTGTAAATACTTGGTATGCTTATTTAATCAACAAAGAACAAAACTTTAAATCATATAATATGCTAATGGATCTAAAGTGACAGTCGAAAACAAAATCGAGATTCCTTTTCACTGATCCTATCCAAAAAGGTAACGACATAACCACAGGGAACAGTGTGATCAAAGGACTTAGATAAATCCGACATCAGACATCGAAAGGTCTCCGAAAGATGCCCGCATCATTCTAACATTTCCTACGTCCCTAATGTAACGCCTGTCATCTCTTTCGTTCTCTGTAAAAAGAACAGAGATAACAATGTCCATGTATTACGATAGTTGCGTAAGGGTTTGTTACGTTTATCAACCGATATCTATCAGGGTTCATTAATCTGACAAAAAAGGTTTCGGTTTTAAGAAATTCGACACGGAGCGCTTTGATCCGGTAATGTATCGACTAGATTAAGATCGAGGTCAAATGTAGTATTGAGACATTACGCGGAAGTGTTTGCACGACCTGTTTTCATTTGTCGTGCTAATTCTGTAAAAACGACTATATTTTCTTATATAAAATTCTTAGTAGTAAAGATTTCTAGACACAATTTAAATAAAAAAAATAGTAATTAAAAAAAATACGAACTGAACACACCATTGACAAAAAACTTCTCTGACAGTAAATATAATTTCGCAAAAGCGGGGGAGGGGACATATTAAATATAAACTTTAACTTCAACAGTTGGGTGTCCTCCAAATCAGTTCTGTTAATAAAATGTCCGAAATTGGACAAGAACAAAGGTGCAATGCACTCAAACTGCTACAATCACTAAAACAATAAAAAAAGCATTTATTATTCTTTAGCACGTTGTCATTGACTTTATAATTTTAACACATTGGTAAGATTATACATTTTGTCTCTCTAATAAATTACTTTAAAGATGTATCAAGGAAAATCAACTAATTACCGCAAATTAGACACTTCAGCAGTCCCGTAGTCTAGAACTCATACTAAATTTATCCTATATCTCTCTTAGTGACCATTTAATAACTCTGTGTATGAATAAGTGCGGCAGTAAGGCCGGCAACGCATCTGCAGTTCCTCTGGTGTTGCGGATGTCCATGGGCGTCGATGACCATCTCCGTGTCCCCGCCGCTCGTTTGCCCCCCTTCTCTTATAAAAAAAAAAGTTTATCATAATATTAAAATTTACACCCAACCTTACGCGAATTGCGTATAGCAGTCTCTTCAAATATTTTTAGCTACCCGTCTATTGCGTTCTTAATTATTAAATTTTGCATTTGCTATAATATTTTACTTACATTTGTATTCTCAATGTTCAATTAGTAACGCTGCGCGCGGTTATCGACACTTAACTAAATAGAGCGAGACGTGTGCATTTTTATGTTTTCGCTCATATAAAACATTTTATTACTTTAAGATATCATCAAATCTACTACTAAATCCATACTAATACTAAGATACTAATCTACACAAATATTATTTTTGTATATATTGAAATAATTCAAAAACTACTGGACCGATTTCTAAAATTCTTTTACCATTAAAAAGCTACGTTATCAACGAGTAACATAGGCTATACTTTTAAAAATTTTTTTAATTTCACGCGGGCGAAGTCTCGAGCAACAGGTAAATAAATAATATTTGAGTAGTACATGTAATACGAAGGGGAATAGACTAGCTCTAGGTTCAGTAACTAAATTTGAAATCACATCAAAACCAAGTCCAAGAATCGTACGATAAGCGAATCAATGCAACCTTATTTTATAGCGTATGCAATATATTTAAGGTTGAGCAATCACAAAACGTTTACGGGCAAACGGCGCACTCTCAATAGAAATATGATGAATAAATAATACGACATAGAGCGATATGTCGACAGCGATATCTCGGTATCGCTTGGTCCTGCACAATGGTGAAATTGTTAGAAAGTTCATAATCGAGAGCTAAGCGTTTGGAGTTAGAAAGCGGACGCGAACCGCGACGCTGCACCGAGCTGGCGAAATGAACGACAATCTAAAAGCAATTTGAATGTTATTAAGTGTTAAGTGACGACGGATAATGGACAACTCAAATGTTTATATTACTCGCAAATAGATATTAATATTCGTAGATTTTGCAGACATTAATGCGTTTTCAACAATCTGGAAACAGTAAAAGTATTTACATTGCATTGAAATAGTAATGATAAGTATTGCCTCTTTTAACTAAGGTAGACCGGATAAAACACATATCCATTAACATGTATCTATACTAATATAATAAAGCGTAAACACGCACTACTTTGTGGCGTAGAATGTCAGTTATCACAGCATGTTTTTGAATAATTCATTCTTTAATATAAAGCCCTACACTTACGACACGCTTCAGGCTATATATTTTCACGCTATCAAACGTTGGGGGTTAATAAATTGGAAAAAACCGTCATGTGGAAAAGAGACCTGAACCTACAAGCTGCCAACATTAAGGAAGCAAGATTATTATGGTAACGGTAATTTTGACATTTGCAATTGAGAATTTAACTAATGTAAACAATAAAATAAAGTTTTTATTATTTATGCGGATGAAGCCGAACGGAAACAGCTAGTTAATAAATAAAATATTAAAAAAGAGAAGAATCATGGATATTTTCCTTGAGATGTGCATCACAATTAAGTGCATTAATCATGGGTATCAAGTCACCATATTAAAACGCATTAAAAATCATTTGCAGTCAATAACAAGTTATATTTGCAAACATTATCACGTATATTTATACGGTCTTACAAATTTCCAGTTAATAAAGCGCACGATGTAAATGCTTCGCTTCCTCCGGTCAACGATACACTTTAATATATGGGATTATCGGCTTGTTCCATGAAAAATAAAACCCGTCAACCGATGTTGTGATCAACAAAATGAGGAACTCTGTAGACGCGCCGGTGAGCGCTCCCGCTTAATGGCCCAGCTCATAAAAAAAGACCTGCTCATCTGGTTGGTACTATGACTATAGATAATCGGACTAGGCAAATGGCTGCCGTTGTTATAAATAAATTCTGTCAATTTTCACGGTGGTGAGATAAAGACGACACCAAAAACTAAACAAAGAAATGTATTTAGGAACGCACACGTAATCAAAAATACAAAAGCAAGTTTACAACTTATAGTCCATTTTTATTTCACAGATAATCATGAGCACGCTTTACAGGTCCTGTCTCTTTAAAGTCAAAGGGTTCTTAAATACATATACAGCTGTAGACTGCGGGGTATACTTTCCTTATGAACTGCGACGGACTTTATTTACCGGCTAGTACTATTGAGTGATTATTAAATGGTTAACTTTACAAAGTTGTAAATGCATTTCATACGACTGATAGATATGTCATTTGAACGTGAGAACTGGAGAATAACTTGTCTATAATCTTCGTCAATTCATATGCGTCCCCACGAAGGAACTTAGGTCTACCTTAAGGGGCCATTGAACTTACAACATTAAATTCAGTAAAATGTAATAAACATACCTTTGTCAGTCTTAGATAGATTTGTATATTTTGTCTTCTTCTATTATCAAAGCTTCTTACCTGAAACAAGTTAAGGTACAAATTAGTGAACATATATTGTTATAAGTCATAGTGGTAGTAAATCCTTAGGAGCTATTAATTCGGGCGATTAAGGGCTTGGCTGATGGTGTCGATGACGACCTAAATCCTAACATCAACACTGTCGAGATAAACGCTTCCGTTAAACCCCACTCGACCCCATTCCAAATCAAATCGATAATCAAATCCGATGGACGATTAATAGAATGTCTAAGAAAGTAGGTTGCGTCTTATCCAGTTTATTTATACAGAGCGTCTTCAATTTCAAGCAATGCATGTAGATTTCAATATTTGTTTGTTGCTGTCGAAAGCGTTTTGATCTGGTGAAAGCCGCCTAATGCGAGGACCCTGGATTATTCTATATTAATTAAACTAATTTATCGACGATCTAATTTGCTAGCTTCAGTAACTTGGCCATAGACTGAATTAGTTCAGGACATAATAAGGAAATATGTATGTTCAAATGATTTCTTATTATTTTGGTAAGCGCTACGTGTTTGCATCGAGGTACCAACATTAAAATGACACACGTGTTTGTAAACAATGTTTTTTTCGTCGACGCTTGCATCAGGAAATGGCCTTTGTACATACAGCGTGATGTCGCCTGTTGATTCAGCTATGACAATCGTTTATGACTCAGCATATAATTCTCTGATACGGTTATTTACAATTATTGATGGTACATCACTATTATTATAATCGCTGGAACAAATCGTCATGGCTGGGTCATCCTTTTATATTGCGTACAATAGAATTCGGTTTTTATATGATTACGGAGCTACATCGTAATGTTGAAAACTTTTGACTGGCCGAAAAGAATGTGTTTGTTAATCAATTTTAAAAAGTTAGGTGGTAGTAGTTTCATGTTCTTCTCCTTATTTATTTAAAAATATATCCGAGGTCAGTTAAATAAAAAATAAATCCACGAAATACAATTATTAACCTTATCTAAACGTTGTTTCAGGATAGGGGCTCTGAATAGACAGTAGACAACCATAGACTGACAAAGAAGACACTTACAAATGCAGCCCCCTAAATAAAGAATTAAGAAGTTTTCATAACAATGATCGCCAGTTTCGGCAACTTCAATATCATACGTCGTGTCTGTGCAATATTTCGACAAGACAACATAAAACCGGGTTATTAGTTTTGTGATCTTTGTACCTTTAACTATGCGTGATTAGACTTTACCGAGGTCGATGTTAATTAAATAATTGACTCATGAAAAATATTAATTTTATGCAACATTTAGTAAAGAAATACAAGCTTTGTACTAAGACGTGTTTCTACCGGATATAAAACACTATAGGGTGTACAAATCAAAATTGTGGATACGTTTTTCTCATAGGTCTCTGATGATCTCGGATCTATTGGAGAATCAATTGCTGTGTTTGCATAGAGACGTTTGGGTGCATTATGGAATTGCAGTGCGAATGCTCACAATTACTGCCTATTAAGTGTTTCGTGTTAGGCGCGTTGGTATTTGTGACGTGGGCGAGCGTTCCTCCACCTCGTTAGGATATAAAGTAGCGATAACATCACCGACTCAAAAGCTATAAGGAACCCACGCGTAAACTTTATGGGAAACTCGAAATTCCCGCCTTATCAAATGCCTAACACAATTAATGTTAATAAGTTGAGTGTGTCTTCTAATTTAACATCTAACGCTATGGTTATAGTGATTAAAGTCGATCGAGGTCGTCACTTAGGGGCGTAATGCACTATAAAATACGCATATAAGTGTCAGTGTGTCGTTGTGTTACATTATGGCGCCGCGCCATTACTTTACCACGAGACATGTCCGCCGATGGAACACTGCCAGAGATATAAAATGAAATTTACGAACCACATATGATACGATAAGACAAGTATCACTGGATTTAAGAAATACATGTTAACACTTTCAAGAATATCTTCAATGTATTAACAACAAAAAAAGCCGGCATTTTACAGTCCGACTACAAAGTAACTAAAGATGTTGTTTGATATTAAGATTCTATTCTGAATAAAATTGATTTAATTTGACTTACTAGATTTCACACAGCATTCGTTAGTATTACGTAAACCTAACAGCAGGAAAATGTTCCTCTGTAGTAATACAATGCAAGATGCATTACAAAATATGGACCCGACTCACAATCCCGGCGCCAAACAAAACTCCTTAAGAAAACATTATGCAGGAATACAGAGTTTGTAAATGTAACGACACTTCTTGTGCAAGCTCTCGAGCTTAAATGTTGAAGAAATGGAGCGAGAACATACGTGTGCGTTGAATGAAGTTTCGGAACAAAGACCGCATTTCGAGCATCCTCCAAGGTTGCATACAAGAGAATTATATAACATTTTAGTTTGACGTTACCAAGATTTTTTCTTTTAGAACGTAACACTTCCGGTACTATAGGAGCTAGATAAACTATGTGCTCACTATTAACTACAAGGTAAAGAAAACTCATCATACCCGGCACTAAGTATTCGACTTTCATCCGAGCAGTTCGTAATTGAAACCTAAACAAATTTCTATCTCGCAGTCAAGAGGCATTCAAGGTCGATTTCACTGCGCTCGGGCTGTCATTATGAACAGGGCCTCGTAGAGGGGTGTGCATTAGAGCATTAAAAGCGAGATGATACCGGGCCGCTATCATGAACATACTCGACATATCTAGATAGTACACCTACGTACACGCCCCTTAATAAAACTATGTCTTCGTGCCTTCGATACTGCCTAACGTATCGTATCTTTGTAATTACGTACATTTGTAATAGATTCTAACTGCAGAATAAACACCTTGCGCTATTATTAAAATAGCAAATACAGATGAGGCTAGGCAATGAAAATACGATATGTTTTCCCCGTTGTAACGAAATATAATTTCATTACTTGATAAGAAACACCGATGTCCTGCATACATGAAATTGCATGTAGGCATACTGATTTATACGACACTGATATCTAGAGAGAGTAAAAACTGTTACTTTGCAACTATTCTTTTCGTAGTTCAAAATAACATAAACATATATTTTTCAAACACCTAATTCACGTATGCATATGATTGTAATAAAATCTTTCGTCATCATTATTTTAAGTCCGAACAAGCGAAGCGTAACTTTTCAAAAATTTATTCATATCGTCATGTTTTCATTTAAATAATACTAGCTTTCGCCCGCGACTCCGTCCGCGTGGAATAAAAAAAAACAAAAGTGAGTAGCCTATGTGTTCTTCCAGACTATCCTGCACGTTTATGCCAAATTTCATCGATATCCGTTTACCCGTTTAGGCTACAAACTCTAACAAATATCCATCCATCCATAGCTATCGAACGGAATAAATAGTATCCTATGTCCGTCTCCTGGCTCTAAGCTACCTCCTAACCAATTTTCAGCCATGTTGGTAAAGCCGTTCTTTTTTAAATTACTTTGAAAAGTAAGTTTATATAAAGAATTACTTTGAAGATTATCAGTGTAAGCTTTTCATCCACGTTAATATAAAAAAACAACAAACTCTTGAGTATTCAGAGGCATTTACGAACTAAATTACTAGGCTCTGATGTAGCGAATAAAATAAACTATAGTAAACCGTGACAGGTGGTTATGATTATGCCAGTTTGCAATCTGTACTACAAAATAAAAAAAATAAATGTAAATGAATATTCGAGATAGAATTAGTTTGCGAGACGCGCTTCTGTAGCGGGTAAATTGTTTTAATAGCTGTTTAGATTGGTTGTAAAGTAGCGTTAAAGTTTATCGGAGTCTAATTAAAGAGAACGAGTGTTATACGCCGCGACTTTAATGTTGTTAATTGTTAGTTGAAGTACTGTATTGATCAGTAGACTGGCCACAGAATTCGTATTAAAATCTATACTAATATGATAAAGCGTAAACACACACTTCTTTGTGGCGTAAGATGTCTGCAATTACAGCATATTTTTGAATAATTATTTTTTTAATAAAAACCCCTACACCTACGTCACGCTTTAGGCTATATATTTTCACGCTATTAAATTTAGGGGGTAAATAAATTGAAAAAA
>LD688974.1:6417586-6431986 GCA_003118335.3 Papilio memnon | reverse complement strand
GTACGAATCACAATTATTAAATACATAATTAATATGTATTTTTAATCACCGACCCTTTTTTATAACGGCCCTATGCCGCCCTCTCGTTCCCCTAACATATTTATTGGAACACCGACACTTGTTACTTTGATAGCTCAAGTTAGTATTAAGGTTTTAAGTTTAAAGTATCATACTATTATAAATAAGCCTGTATGGAAGTATTAAGTCGAAGGGCCAGTTTTACATTGGGATGTAAAAGCAGATTTCCTCGCACCAACCTCCGCCTATCTGACATTTCTAACGTCCAACAAGTAGGCAACCTTGTAGGCGCGCCTTTTACGAGCTTTTATTCTAATGAATACACCGAGATAAATTGTCAGTGCCTACTGCGGGAGACAGCGATCTAATTGACTATTGGTTTGAAGGTTAACTAATGTACTGCAATACCATTCTGAACAAAGCTGTTACAAATTGAGTCTCAAACTGTAAAAGGACTCATGTTTTAGGATTTATACATCAACGAAAGAAAGAATATATTACACAATAATGTACGATCACGACACTAACATCCTATTAAAATTTCATTTCCTTGAATTAATAGTCAGCACAATAAATCAAAAATAATAATTTCCATTCGTCGCACGGAAACAACAAAGATATGAGATATAAAGGTCCGACGACATGCATTAACAGGTATTTAAATACTCGTAAGTCCAACAATGAACCGGATATCTTAGGCGCCGTCCACATAAGAAGCAGGTGTTGATTAACAATCCAAGGGGCGTTTGACGGTGCGTTTGTGCCCGATATCGGGTAGGGATCAGCTGTCGTAGGACTGTGTCGCATGACTAATCCCGTGTGTTAGAATGCACATAGCGATCGAAATAAGCTGAAGGGGAGCTATGGACGTCGAGAATATAATGAAAGTTACTGTTTTAAGGAACTAGTAACAAGCCTGCGAGATGTTATATGAAGCCAGTCTTTTTACTTTTTTTTAAGTTAAAACACTTCATTATGAAAAAAAGGTGGAGAGACAAAGGAATAAGAATCTTCCATATTCAGTACATCACAGTTGAAAAATTCCATTCTGCCATTTAATTAAAGTTGTTTTCGTTGGAATTAAAAAAAACGAACAACGACTTAACCTCAGGCAACAAAAAGGCTTACGAGATTTCCAACAAATAAACAAATATCAGAGCAAAAACTCGTGAAGTGCCGACGAGTTTTCGCAGACGGGAAAATTTGAATTTACGAGCGATATAAATCTACTACTTCAACATGTTTTGAACGTGTAAGGATATTGAAAATAAAATATATATCGCATTCGTAAGAAAGCTCCAATACTGAAGTTTTATTTATGTATTAAGATACGTCACCCGATACATATATCATATTGAACCTCAACTGAGAATTAAAAAAAAATATATAGCCTAAAGTAAAAATAATTTCTGAAATCGGCATAGCAGTTTTAGAGTTATTTCAATACATATTAAAATTACAAATCTTTCCTCCTTACAATAACAATAGAAATTTTATAAGGTTCAAATTAAATTTATCTCTGAAAAACAATTTCAAGAACTTTTTCATTGATACTTTTCACTTCATAATCCCACTTTAATCTTGCAACGTTCAGTTTCAAGTGAAGTTGAAAATTGGAAAAGTTTCATACTTTCAGTCGAAAATAACTTGGTTATCTACATCGCCGGGATTTGTAATAGTTTAAAATTGAAAGTAAAGATGAAAATTTTTGAATAAAAAAATCCCCTGAACAAGGTGACATAGCGTTACATTCTTTGCATCACTTTTATTTATCTATATAAACCGCGTCTGTTTCTTACAAATCGTTTGAAAATCATATCCCATCGTAAGTCATTTTTCATTTCTAAAAATAGAAAGAATATTCTCCGGTCATAACTAAAAACCAGATAAATCTCGGACATACACATTTCCGTATTAGAAGGAAACAGTCGGTAAATTAGCCGTCTCTGACGCGTTGTTAAAAGCACAGACAGGGTACGTCTGGACTTGTGATTAATCACAGGAAGGCGCGAGGGTCGCGACTCCGGCGCTGCTTCTCGCCCGTAGAAACCGGCCGTTATGCTAGTTTCACACCAGAACAATGTAGCAGAGCAGTAGAAAACTACAGTACTGCTTAAAATGTATAGTAACTGTCAAACCAGTAATGTTGTGTCTGATCAAGTTTAAACAATGGCGGTACTGAATGCACAGCTCTCTGCTTCACAATTCTGCTTTCGTGTGAAAATAGCATTAGTTACTACCGTCAGATAGCGCACGAAATCATTGCCCGAGGATTTATTAACACTTCGATTGTTTCTGACGCGACAATACGATAAGATACTGGGTCTGTAATGGCATGAAGTTGTTTAAAAGTATGACATCTTGTAAACCGGTTGGCACGATCCGTCTAGTCAACGATCATACAGGAAAATTAAACGTAAGTGGATTTTGAAAGGCACAAATTCCTTTATTTCAATGATAGTGGCATCACATAGTGACATCTGAGTCAAGGTCATAGATTTTTACGTCTATGAATAATTGTTAATCAGGCACAAGCTTTTTTTTCACAATCATCGTTTAAATTACTCCTATTTATCAAAAACACTATTACAGTATGGCCGTATTTTCTGAACATATTTCATATAACCACGATCGGAGGTAAAATATTCGAGCCGTAGGCAATACCTGGCTCAAATCGAAGCGATCGAGTCCCCTCCATTACCTCCCACGTACGGGTTACTCGGATCATTAAGCAATTTCGATTGAACGAACCGGGAAGCGGTGTTTGGGCTCGACGTACAATTACTTTATGGATATTGACATGTTATGTATTGGATGATAGTTGCAGCAATAAATTGTTAGATAATTCATAGATAAATCACCCATCATATAATTTTTTAAGGGATAATAATCAGAAAGAAGTAAGTCATCAACTCGTTAGCGGGTGATTTAAAGCCGGATACAATACTTTCTGATTACGAAACGTAATATCTTTAGGAATAATGATAGAGAAATAAATTTATCATCGCCCCTAGAAGAGACATTGAATTAATTTACAAACAAAATCATTATGTAGAATTGAATTGTTAAAAATGGTGTTTTTATTCTTAAACAATTGACAAGTCATCGATTGGTAGTATTTGCACAGAGTTACATAACATAATTTGATCCCTCCAACACTTGAACGATCCACCAGGAATAAAGTTGTTAGCTTCATAAATTATTATTACTTGTATGAGGTTATGTCAGCAAGTGTCTTTATCTTTAACACATGAATCATAAATAATAACCGTAGCAATGTTACGCGCGTCGTGACATACGCGAGGACAATACACAAGTCAAGTTCACTGCTGGACGATGCATATCGCCATGGTAACAAACTACACTTTCTCATAAAAATGAAAACAGATAACCTAAAGCTAATAAAAACGTGTAAGATCATTTTCAAATACGATCGATATCCTTCGGAAAGATAGTCACTACAATTTAAAATTTCATGTTGGACCAATTGTATCAAAACCTTTTTACATTTCTACCTACACACTGGAATCCGCAAGCAAACATATATCGTCTACAAGAATATAGCAGTCATTTATTATACGAAAAGATTCGTTACTACAAGCCACTTTACGTACTTGAAAAAAATATGGAATGCGCACAAGACAAAATTACAATCGTAGCTGTTGTGGAAACGAGGTCGGCACAGTAATCGACGTTAAAAATAACGACAACGCATACAGACAGTCGAAATCATTTTTGCTCTGATTCAAGCAAGGTCGCACGATTGAGTAAAATGGGCAAAACACGCTCTGATTGTCCTTCCAGCTGGAATAACATTACTAGCCTGCACACAACATATCAGTGACAAATTACCTATGCTCTTATCTAAAACGAAAAGTCAAAGTGTTGATTAAAAAAACGATGAAAATTCAAATTGCTATAATTGAAACAATTTTAAAGCTAACAATAACATACACAAAGAAAACAGCACCAGGTACATTCCTTTATTAGCAGAATAACTTAATAGTAGTCTAGAATGTAATGAGATGTTACAAGTACGTTATAATTGTAAAGAGCAAATTGAATGCTGCTGATATGAAAACATGGTTAAAACCATTCCCAAAGGCAATCACCACACATTCTATTAAAGGTTCGAATAAAAAAGCGGGTCAAGACCACAAGTGATTACTTGACCATCTTGATAATCGAAGTCGATCCCAAAAAAGGATTTTTATCGACAACCACTTTTTTCAAGATTTGTAATTTTTTTGGTGTTTCGACGCCAACTTGAGTTTCACCCGAACCTTTTTTTATAAGATAAGCCAATTGGATATTAACAAAGTGGTGTGATGCCCTTGTTGCTTGACGAGATATATGGACAGACGTGGCTTATTGGGAAAAAGAGGTTGATTTTGCATTCGACTCGACTCTCGATTGTTAAAAAACGAAACCATTACGGGCTCCACAAGCCAATTAATCATTTCTGATACTCGATAAAGATGTGTGTCATTCGATAAAGCTAGCGCGATTTCGGCACACATGATTATAATATTTATTAAAGCCATTTTAATCAATGAAACAAAAGATTACAGAATCCTCATTGTTCAATGAATAAATTAGATGCTAATTTCGACCTCGTTGTCATAAATGGCTTTAACATTAATCTGTCACAAATAATGTCCTAGGTTGAAGATTCACAACAGATGGCTGGTTCTCTAAAGATATGTATTAACTTTATTTAAACCTAATTTATGTCGAACATTCTGTTGGACTAATAACAGACAAGAAAACTGTCATTTAACATCGGCACTCTTTGAAGACGATCCTATTTATAGTCTTTAGCATGCTTGGTATAAAAACCACTGTCACAATTTTAAAATACCCTTCAAACTTTCACGTCAGTGCCGTAGAAAGCTTGGTACCAAATTATTTTCATTTAATTATCAAGCGATTAAGAAAATTAAGAGTCGGAATAGGGAAACGGGAATAAAAAAGGTATTCGTGAAGAGCGCATCTGATGAAATCGGTCCCGTTTTATTAATAAAAAGCCCGTTCGTAATTTACAGTCGAGGACCAATTACATCGGAGCCGTAAGAAGCGAACAACTAAAAGCAATTAAAGGCAACGAGAGGAAATTGCTCCGGCGCAGAAAAATTCCACTTGAATGTCGCATCAGGTGACTTTTAACGATACTCAAGATTTTAGATCTAGTCTATCCTTTAAATTACGATAAAATCCTGTATAAATAAAATGCACGTGGCAATAAAATGTCGCTTAAACCTAAAGTCATAAAAATTTTACTCGATTTTTATGCAATAGAGGAAAACCGAAGCTATTGGTTCATAAATAATGAAGTTAATTATTTCGGGTCTTGTATTCTATGGCAACATGGATCATAAGACACATTTGAAAATGAAATATAGAAATCAAGTACTAGCTGCCACATTTAAACACGAGGTCCAGAATGCCAGGATACCCTTAGCAAGGATTAAAGAAATCTCGCTAAGGAACGGCTTTAGAAAAACATTGGGACAAAGTTAAATGAGGTATTAACAGCAATGTGAAGGCATTTGGTCGACATCGCCCACACGCGATACCATCTTGCTGACACAATGGAAGCAGGAAATTGGGACTGTCTACGCGCATTTCGAAGTAATTCGTCGCTCAAAACGTCGAAAAAGCTGCTTATAATCTTTGATAATGAAATGATAAGACTTCATTTAATGTTAAAGTGGTCAATAAATCTGCTTAACGATCAAAGGTCGTGGTGATGTTTGCAGAGATTCCCAGTTATGTTACCTTTGTATTAAAATGCGTTATTATATTTTAAATCACGAGTTTGTCCATGATGGTTGAGTAATTTACTTCTCTTTATATGGCATCATAATTGAATGTTTATCAATGTTCGTCGCTTTTTTGTTACTCGTACTTTATTAACTTATCGTAATGAACATTTCTTTATGTTTCGTATTGCAATTTTTATGTATGATTCATTATTTCATTCATCATTACCAGCTTAGTATGTTTCCCCACTGACGGGCTTGGAGCCTACCCTAACAAGGGGTGAATAGACTATAGGTAACCACGCTGGCAAAGTGCGGGCTGGTTAACTTCACACATATCTTTGAATTTTTTCTCTGATTTGTGCAGTTTGCATCACGATGTTTTCATGTGAAACTCGAAAAATAGAAAATCAAATTGGTACAAGACGGGTTTCGAACCCAAGACCTGTAGATTACAAGTCAAGTGCTCAAACCCCTGAGCCACCGACGCTCCATGATTCTGTTTAATATATTTTAATAGTCTCGAAAAATCATTCAAAAAAACTCATCACAACTTGAATATCTAAAAGACATCCTACAAATATCACTATAGTGCAAACATTGAGATATTATTTTTGTTTGATAAATAAACATAGTAATCTTCTTGGCAAAATTTACTCGGGAAAATGAATCTACTGTATTGGGGCTACTCATTATTTGTCGTTTAACTCGACCCAGTCCGCAATTTGATTTGTCATTATTTCATGATGAGGCCCCATAGGCGGGGTTTCGTCGCCATCTATCATTGTAAGTCACACGGGTCATTATTCTAGGCACCAACAACGCCTTATACGCTGTAAATAGCCTTCGTATTGTTCCGATGACACATTGCAGCTTGCAACGAATCGAATTGTATCGAAGGCCAGTCTCTATGAGTCATAGTCGACTGAGGCAAATGGGCTTTTGGTGGCTCGTTATGGTACCAATATGGCATGCCCCAAAAACCTTTACATTTCGTGAGACCTAATAGAATTATTTTGTAGTAATAACGATAGACTGGCTACTTCGAGTTTAAATGTCATTTACAGTACTTAAACAAGTACGTATATTTCAGGATTAATTGTGATAACTATTTAAGATAAAAGCCATGGATGGATGGAGTATGTTGTAGACAAAACCAACAAAAAGTATTGACCTACTTAATTGTGGACCCCATGTAACACAGATGTAATCTATTACCAAAACATGTATAAAAAGGTCACTAACACCAAAAAGTGTTATTACAATAACAAGGCAATAATAGGATTACGTATGAACGCGTCCCACTTTCGTGGCACCGTTAGTAGGCAGCCTAGAGAGCCGTCTCGGAGACGTAATGAGTGTACGTATGCAGTACATCGCACGACATGACAGATGTCTACCAACATCAATCTAATCAACGTAATGTTAATGATAAAGGCAGCGCTTTCGATGATATTAATGGAAAACTGTATTACTACTTCAAACGATCAATGTTGTATACCACACATTACGATAACGTCTTAATGGAACATCTGTGAATTCGATACCAGCTCCCTTAGACAGAGTAACATTCGATTATCGCTATCGCTGATCGAAACGTCAAAAATGTATGGAATGAAAACAACAATCGACAAGTCACGTGCTTGTCACGTTTTCATTCCTATACATTTTGACACAATTTGTCGATTCTACTAGCGATGTCGCTAATCGAAAGTCACTTTGTCTAGGGAGACTGGATATTTCAGAGAAAGCCATAATGGTATGTCTAGTTTGATCCAAAAAGGTGAATAGATTACTGGATTAATTTAACGTAAAAGCAAAAGTCTAACCTTCACGGCGTGTTGATTTGGGAAGTTAGTGCGCCATTTCACTTGGCCGTGACTCACGAATTAGTACTACGGAGATAGTAATTACACCAGAGTTTCGTGCATGTCCACTCTAGCGGATGGGAACTATAATAATACGGTATAATCTAATCAAAAGTTTTATTAAGGTCAATAATGAAACTAGTCTAAGTCGTACAAGTATCCTAGATGGACCGGAAACATCTAGATGTACTCTCAAAACTTGTTCGGTTTATTTGTTCCTAGTGTGGGCGACGGGCTGTCTGAACTTGTACTACATGTGAACACGGCAATGAAAGGCCCTATTGAGTATTGAATGGAATACCGATACAAATGCGATAAACAATACAAGTAAAAACAAGTTGTTAATTTAAAATTGAATTGAAAATATCAGACATTTAAGACAAAAAATATTTTATTAAAATGAATAAATGGAAAATAAGACAAGGAAAAATTTAAATGCAAATAATGGTTACGAAGTTCGTTTTCAAGGTTTTGCGAGATGGGAAAACTGTATTAATTAAAAATATTAAAATCTATCCGTAGAACGATGTTTGTTTAATAAGAAAAGGGGGGAAAAGAGCGGCGAGAACATTGAGGTGTTAATTCATGTTATATTTACTGCTATGAGAATATCAGTGTATTAAATAAAAGAGTCTGATATCTTATTCATTTCAATCTTCACTATGCAACACTAAAATAAACCAGTTAAGACATCAACGAACATGCTCAGGCTATATGTGTACATCATCCGGTAGTGATTCCTTATTTAATAATCCCCTATAAGCAACATTACAACAGATCGGTGGAGTTAGATAAATTTAGAAAGTGTCGAGAGCTGAGACAATACACGAGAGCGTTGCCGCCGGCGACATTGTTTCTCTCCAATTAACAAGATACGAGGCGATTGAGAGAACGCTACGGCCAGCAGCGCGCCGGCAGATCGGGAACAATCGGCCGATATTATCTCTGATGTCCACCGTAGACACTTAGCCGTATAAAGCGCTTCCTAATTCAGTGCGGGATCTGTTTCAGGATGCGCTGTACTTACTGGAAATGGCCCTGTTCTGTGCTACGAATAGATTCCTTTAACTTACATTTAAATCTAAAATATCTTTAGTTTTCAATGTAAAATTGTTACCATGGTTGCCGTAAGGTGATCAACTCGATTTTCTGGTTAAAACCTAATATGGACCTTATGTGTAATATTATTTGAAACTATGCTACGTTACTTCACTATAATCCTAAGTAACTCTGAAAAAACCCTGTACTTCAAAGTGATCGATCTACACAAGAGGTCGTTTTGTGTCCATGTCACTAGTTATTTATTGTTTACGACACAGATCTGGTTGTAGTAAAAGACCTTATCACAGTTTCCAATAAACTTGATGTTAATTTATGTACGTAAATGCATCGTGTCAGATATCCCATCTAGATAAGGGTACTCGATACAAGCTCGTAACTCAATGTATCAATGTTAAGGCTGTCTGGATTCCTGCTTACCCCAGAATTAAGGTCAGGCGTGAGTTCATAAGATTATGATTATCGCGAGCCATGATCGTAAAGTAAATGGATAACAGTCTGGTATGCGATAAGCGTGCCGTAATTGAATACTGTTTTTACAATACAATTGTTTCTTAAAATGAGAAAATCCCAATTTCTTGCGATCATAAAATCTCATCTCTTACTTTGACCTCACATCAATAACTAAAATATTAATCCAAGATGTATTATAAGGTGTTAGATTGACAAAAACTGCACTTGGAAAGTGCGAAATGAAGTCAATTTGTAAAACGATACGTTGGAAAGATTCAAGCCTTTCACTGTTGACACGAGCCTCGCCTGAAAGGTTTCTTGTTTGTTCGGGAAAAGCGCTCTGTTTGTAGTGCAATCATTGAATACTTCAACGGCCAATGGTCTTACTTTATCAATACACTAGCTGTTCCCGTGCGGCTTTATCCGCATGAAATTATAAAATCTTTATTTTAATGTTTACATTTGTCAAATTCTCAATTGCAAATGTCAAAATTACCGTTACTATAATAATCTTGCTTCCTTAATGTTGGCAGCTTGTAGATTATGGTCCCTTTCCCACATGAAGGCTTTTTTCCAATTTCTTTATCCCCTAAGTTTAATAGCGTGAAAATATATAGCCTAAAGCGTGTCGTAAGTCGGGTTTTTATTAAAGAAAGAAATATTCAAAAATATGCTGTGATTGCTGACATGCTACGCCATGAAGTAGTGTGTGTTTACGCTTTATTATGTATAGATTTGAAAATAGTCAATAATATTAAATTGTGATCATATTATAAAATTGACGAGTACTAAATTTCATGTCATGATTAAAATAAATTCACTTACAAACGTGTTTTGGTTTCCATGCCTTAGTAGACTAAATTACCTGGAGACAAAAGAAATACAAATTAATGAACATACACGTATTACAAAAACCCCTAAGAAAACTAAACTTACCCTAGCACTTACTAGTCTAGATACAATGGATCATTGTCACTAATTGACTCTTAATTGGACCGGTCTTGGCTCGTTAAACTCCTTTTAGTTAACAAGTGACTTCAATTACAAAAGGATATTGGTAATTCTAGTAGCTGAACCCACTTCAGCAGATTAAAAGCTATGCATATCATGTAAATTAGACCACTAAGTTAAGTTCACATCAATTTAAGAATCCATTTCGAATATATACACCGTAATAATCAAATATTATGGTCTATATCTGTTGCTTCATTAATAGGGGGGGAGGACGTTTTTTAGCTACCTGATTTTTCGCAAAACAAAACATAAGCCATTTAATAAGGATCGTTAAAGATGTTTGTCGTGTGCGCATCACGAGCGATGTGCAGGCGCAGACGCGTCCATGTTTATTGACGCAGCCGCGTGGCGGTGGCAATTATTTTCGTTTCTCAATGACTGCTTGTCCTTGTTGACCGCGATGTCGTCCGGACGTCTGCTGATATTTGCGTCATTATGTTATCGCGATCTGAGTACATACTGGAGAATTTAAAACAATATTGCACCAATTGCTTTAGACAATTCAAAATACATTTGTTACAATGAACGAGTGATTATGACTGGCTTTATTTTAAAAACGATTCTCACGTGTTAACCATTAAAATTTAAAACAATATAGCCAGAATTAGCCAATTACCATCTCTTGATTCTTCCTTTTTATTTGTCTTATACCAAATTTTGTCACACTTCTTTCTTATGACGTCATACCGAGATGATGTTATACAGAATCCCGGCCTGGTGAGATAAATTTACTTATACACACTGCTTTAAATTCAAGTTTATTGCTACGCGGAACATAGAAAAGCGTATAAAATACTGTCTCCCGTTTTTGTGTTTCGACAACAACATAAAAAATCGCGGAGTTAATTTTAAGAATCGTGAAATGTCATTCAAATGATTAACTAAGAGGTGTTTTGGACTTAGTCAATAATTAGAAATAAGGAGAGATAGTTAATTTTGAAGAGATAACTCCACGCGGACAAAGTCGCAGGCAACAACTAGTATTTTTTCATTAATTAAATCTTAAATTGAATTTAAATATAATATCATGAGATAAATTAGTACACATAACTTCCAAATCAGTTCGCATCTACCTATCGAGTTTAAATGTTTGGCAAAGATTACAGAACTTAACTTGGCATGTTTCTGGCATAATTCCCTTCCTTCTTTCAAACCCATATTCAGTGCACAGATTATTAAATCAGCTAGATATCCGCAACAGATCTGCGATCAGTAGCCGAGCCAGTATCAGTCCAGACAGGAAACGCCATAAAACTACGACTCGAATTTATTGGCCGACATCCAAGAGTGCACGAAAACAACTGGAAGTCAAATAGACACAATAATAACGAGATTATATAACTGAACGTTTTATCCGAGTGTGGACATACACGGACTGCTGAAGCATTTGGTATTGACAACTTCGATTAAGCACGGCCGGCTATAGTTTTGCGGCACGTGTATGGTGGTTCGCTCCTGCTTGAAGCCGTATGTACCGAGTTTTGAGACAGTCCGTGTATTGTAGCTGTAAAATTTCGGCATAATTTTTGCAGTCGGTGCCAGTGAATTATTTCGGCATGTCATAGCAACTCGTTTATGGCAGTTTGTTTGCAACTGTCATACTATATTATACCTTGTTTGAATGTCATTTTGGGCAATAATAAATTTAAAGTTAAAAATATCACTACCATTAAAAGACATAAATAACAAGATGATAAATGCTACACGATGTTTCGAATAAAGAGATGAAAATAACAAACATCAAAATTATATTTGCTTAGTTTAAACGGTAACCATTATTTGCACAAGCTATCTACATTAATTTGCAATGATATCCGAATTTAGTACTGTCTCGCCGTCGCAAACCGACGATTCCAAAATAGTTTTTTTCCCATTACATTTGCTAATGCGCCTTGTAAACAATTTATAAATGTTATTTTTATGAAAGAGACAGATTTCTTTGATAACGAAACAAATTTTATTTTGTCGAGAATTGACCTATCACATAAGGATTTTGCTTATTTTTTTGGTTACTAAGACTTAGTTTTCAGAATTACATACCTATATAGTTTAGATAGATGGATGGATGGATGGATGTTTGTTAGAGTTTGTAGCCAAAACGGCTGAACACATCTCGATGAAAGTTGGCATAGACGTAGAGGATAATCTAGAAGAACACATAGGCTACTCACTTTTTTTTATTCCACGCGAACGGAGTTGCGGGCGAAAGCTAGTAAATCGTAATTTTAAAAACATCGAATTGAATCAAATCGAACAGAAGATTAATATATTCTGCGTAGTTAATGTGTACGCTAAATTATTGTACAACTATTTTTAGGTCTTTCAAGTCTCTAAAGGGTGTGAATAAATTAAATACAATTAGCTGGTTGCTGCTACATACAGTGAGTACTCTCTTTGTATTTGTCGCACAATAGACACAAGGGAATGCAAATTGTAAGTATAACACGATTCAAACTTTATACTTGCTCGTGTTACGACCATAGGTGAGTGTTAGATGAGGCCTACTGAGGGTAGAGGTAATCTCGCGGACGGGTGAACTCTTTCTCTGAAATACTTTTACATTCAGCCGATACCATAAATTTTGTCGTCTCTTGCGATCTCTCGAGCCGCTATTAACTTTGCATTGTATTGTACAATGTTTTGTGGAAAGCGTGTCGGGTTCGGGGCACACTCGCGGAGACAGTGCGGGGGCACGGCGCAGGAATCGCGCTCCGCTGGCCTCGGCTCATGTCCCCTTTGAGAGTCCATCCGTACGCCAATTTCATTGCCAACTGGCGCGTGCACCGCTGCACCAACATTTTTATTCGTTTAATTATAATATACACTTAACACTATTTATATCTTCTTAAATTGCTAAATTTGACTAATAGGAAACACAGATGTAGCTTAAATTGTTGCTAATACGCACAATATTATTTAATTTTAGGCTAAAGAAACCCTGAGGCTTAAATAGCGATTCAGTAATACTAGCATCAGGTCCTAGCAATTTAAATAAAAAAAATACAAATATCTTTTATCCCAAATATATTATTTTGTCGTTAGCACATGTGTATTTGGTATAGCTAAGCTTTTGTAACAACGAACCTGCATTCATCAGGGAAATTTTCAGCATCCTGTATGTTAATACAAAGCCTTCGCCGCAACGCAGACGTTTGATTAAGTCCTTTGACATTGGTACATTCATGTACGGCAGGGGGCGCTTTTGTTTGCAAATTTATGTTCCAACTGCTATAGTACTGCCGCAGGCAAAATGTAAACAAACTATACTTCTGTTTTTTTTTGTGGCTTGTGGCTTTTTTCGCCTGTTTTAAAATTGCAAGCTTCATAGACGCTTGGTACTATTGACTACTAGTAAACAAAACATAGATTTTGGTAGTTTCTGAAATGAACATTTTCATAGTAGTCGGCAGGAACATTTAGATCTATTGTTTACGACTGCGTTGTATTAGGTACCTAAGTAAAGTTTTTTTTTTTAAATAAGATAGGGGCAGCCGAGCAGTGCGAACATCGACGCCCATAGACGCAGATGCGTTGCTGACCATTGAGAAGGTGATAAGCTCGCTTCTTGAAGGACCCTAAGTCGTAGCGGTTTGAAAATACCACCGAGGACAGACCATTCCACAAATGTACAGTATTAATAGTGAAATCCATAAAAATATAAAACATTATAAACAATGAATACTTTTATTGGTAGCGAAGCAATAGTCAAAACATGGCAAATCCGTGCGTCACATGGTAGTCGAAATCTGAAGTAAATGTACACTGAAATAGTCGTGCTAAAATAAACTGCGCGTGTAGTTTCGCAAGCCATTCTCGAGAAGCTCGCACTTTCACTGTTTGACTTCATCGTACCAAGTATTATTTGCCCATACTATACTTTGGAATTAATATCAAAATTGGTAATATTTATTTGTAACCGCCATAAATTACAATTCTTTGATATCAGCGGTATTGTTTTATAACTTTTTTCGTCCATTTAATTCCGAACAATCGAAAAACATGACCTATTGTTTAGAGAACGATCGAATAACTTTTGTACTTCAAATTACACAAAGTTATTTTCTAAGCAATGTCTATAGCATATTAATTTCGGCTATTCATTTAAACATCTCAATTACTCGTATTTCTTACTTGCCAGTACTTTGTATGATAGCTATCTATACTGATATAATAAAGCGTAAACACACACTTCTTTGTTGCCTAAGATGTCAGCAATTACAGCACAT
>LD688974.1:6399914-6412331 GCA_003118335.3 Papilio memnon | reverse complement strand
TACCGATGTACTCGCACACTCATAACTAACGTTCTTCTTGTAACATGCGATTCATCTCTCCTCATAACATCCCCATACCATGCTACAACTGGGGCTACTTTCAAACTTCCTCTAATATACTAATTTCGTATTTAAGCCAAACCAGTACATCTTAATAGAAACACTTCTTTATTTCCATTATAAATTAGTTCTATGACCCAAGATTAAGGGCAGCTCCTTTACTTGTCTTGACTTATGATTATAAAATCAACCAATAACAATGATCGGTATGTCATAATTTATGTAACAATGTTACGTTACCATTCAAGGCAATGCACCTTCTAATTGCAATATCAACACTGACTGATTATTTTAATATGGCAACAATGTGCAATAAAAAAGCTTACTCACATACTATGAATAACGACAATAACTGTCATTGCAGACATGCGTAAGGCAGACAGTAATTTGAACTGAAGCGATATCTATTAATGAATCAATTAATAATGCTTTTGTTAATATTAATAACTAGCTGTTCCCTTGCGGCTTCATCTGCGTGAAATTATAAAAACTTTATTTCATTGTTTAACTACATTTGCCAAATTATCAATTGCAAATGTCATGATGACAAACCATGGCAATCTTGCTTCCTTGATGTTGACAGCAACTTATAGTCTCTTTCCCACATTAGGGGTGTTATCCAAAATATTTACCCCCTAAGTTTAATGGCGTGAAAATATATAACCTAAAGCGTGACGTTAGTGTAGGGCTTTTTATTCAAAAAATAATTATTCAAAAATATGCTGTAATTGCTGACATCTTACGCCACAAAGAAGTGTGTGTTTACGCTTTATTATAATATATTAGTATAGAAGTATAGATTGACAGACACATTTTGAAGAAATAATCATATTCTTATATATTGAAAATTTAATAAAATTTCACACATACCCTGACACCTAAAGTTTCAAGGACATTATCGTGAACCAGTCACTATATTTAAATAATAAAAAATGTATATCACTGGGATAAAAATTACAGGATTGACATAACTAGCTTTCGCCCGCGACTCCATCCGCATGGATGTAAACAAAAGAAGTATCCCATGTGTTCTTCCAGACTATCCACTACATTAATTCCTGTTTTCTTCGAGTTCCGTTCAGCAATTCAATCCATGCATCCAAACATTTGCATTTATAATATTAGTAAATAAGATTTATGAGATATTAAGAAGTAAGATTGATTGATTCTGGTAACAAGAAACTCGAAGAACAAAACAAACGATGGGAAGTCTTTAGAGATATAAACTATAGATAGTAAGTAACAAAACAGAACAGACAACGACGTAAACAACGCGCCAAGGTGTTCCATTATAAATTCATCCATTTTTATTGCTCGGACCAACCTGTTAACATTACCAAGGATACGGAGGTAATGGATACGCAGTCTACAACGCAATACATTTTTTACTTATATAGGTCAACAAAAGCACTAGACCGGTCTTTTTATAGGTTGTTTTTTATTTCAATATTCTTTATATATACACAGTAATAAAAACTACTTTGATTTTCCGTACAGTTAACTACCAGTATACTATTGTGTATAACTGAACTATTGAAATATTGTACAGCAACACCAGATGATTCATTTTAGAAGCTATAACCGTTACAACATGGTTTTAATGATCACATTAAAAAATAAAACAAGAAGTAGATCAATTGGAAAGTAGTCGGTCACACACATATCTGAATAGCAATAAACAAATGAAGGCGGTTAAACAAAATGCACAGTCGCCAACAGAAGAACAAAGCAAATACTGTTGAGAAATGAGGCCACACGAAGGGCCGCATACGTTCGAGTACGAAAGTGAATTACACAGCCCAAGGCTGACCGGTCTCTCCTCAACGTCAAGTGACCTTTAGCAGCCGAATGATAATATCCTTGTTCCCGCGCCGGTATGCAATATTGTACCACGAAATCATATCGAGTGCCACAACATATACAAACTATTTTGAATTCTAATTTAAAACACATAGCTTATTTTATTGTATGCATACTTTTTGATCTACATTAGTGCTTATAATAGTCGCGCGACAATAGTAATATTTGCTAAGTAGATATTTTTATTTGTACAAAAAACGAAGGTGAACAACTCGTTGGTGATTAATTCAAATTCTATTTCGATATGCTTTTATTCCCAGTGTTATACGATTTTTAAATAAATATTTAGCATATTAAGCATGTAATTTTTATGTTTTTGCATAAATATTTGCATATTGTTATGGTTAACCTATGCAAATGTTTTTATCAAACAGCGAGACTGGTAAAAATTCTCACTTAAGTTCGATATGTGATTTTTTGTACGTTGATTATTTTCATCAATAGGTATTTTACTCTTTTCTCATAGTCCTCATATCTTTAATCTTAAATAATATATTACAGTTTATTGTTAGGATATATTAGAACCAAAGCTTGAGGAACTCCTGCAGCGATTAGCTTTAACAGTGGTAGAGCCTGCATTAACATCTTCGCACGAATTCTGCGTTTCGTCTGAAGAGTGTGGTGCCGGAGGCCCAACTAAGTCCCTTTTCCTTCCCATCCTTTTTCTCATAAGAATAGGATGGAAAGGGAACGTAGATTTGACGGTGGAGGAGACACACAGGGAAGGGAAATATTCTCTTTATGTGCGTCTCCTCCTTCGTTGATTAAGAGTAGGCAATGCATCAGCTACTGCGAATGTCTATGGGCAGCGGTCGCTTCGCCATTTTGGCAGATACAGGTAGCCGCTTGCTCGTTTGCCACTTTATGTTATAAAAAAAAAGTAAGAAACACACAAGAGATAATATTGCTTCAAGATGAAGTCTAGTGTGCTATTGTTAATCAGACTTCAGGAATTGTTACAAATTCTCGAATACGTAGAACTTGAACAATAAAAGCCCATTTATAAGTTCAAGTTAAAATAAACAAATAAATAACATTGCCTATAAATATGAAACAGACACGATCAATAAATAATTTTACGATGATTTCATTCATGACAAAATACTTCCCCCGTGAGAGGCGCGAGTCAATTCAATGAATACGAAAAGGGTAGGCAATGCATATCGGAATTTAAATTCATAGGCGCGGTGACCGCATATCCGAGAATATTAAATTTACACCAGCCTTGGAAAGAGCGAACAAACAACTTAATAGTCATAAATTTGTCGTCAAAACAGTTTAAATGGCCTATTTGATTATGGTTTCTACTGTATATGTTTTTCAGGATGGTTTTTATTTTAACATATGTGGTCGAGTAAAGCCAGCGACACAAGTCCAGTTCTGACAGTTTTAACTGAAGAGTTGAGCTGAACTATTCAATCTTCAGACTAGAAAAATACGACTAGAAAATCGACTAGAAAATCGATCTATTAAGTAGACCATAACATAAATCTTACTAATATTAAAAATGCAATTGGATAGATGGATGTTTATTAAAATGTATCTCCATGCATGAATCTGGTTGAAATTTAGTATATTTGTAGAATACTATCTAAAAAAAACTTAGGCTAACATATATTTTTTTTAATTCCGCGATTTGTCGATGTCTACACTAAACAATCAAAAAAACTAGCCTCGAAAAACTAAAATCACGAAATAAGAGTAACAAAAAAATAGTCCAAGGACAGCAAGTATAAAAACTTTAAAACCTGCGGTGACATAAAATGAACACGTATCATTGCCTGCCTCCACGTACGTTAATACATATTATTAGATACCATTATGACAGCAAAAAATAAACTATCGCTATTATTCTTTTTTTTTAAAGCGCCGAAACGTTGCGCAGAAATAGATCGAATTAATGTTAGTATAGCTTTTGGCGTTGCGACACGTCAAACAAGTTTCATGTAGTCGAAAAAAAAAGATAATATACGAGTAAAAGACAATATATAAGATAAATAACTTTTGAACATGGATTTATATTTACGTCACTTTGTTACATTGGTATTGATCTTTTTTGTCATATTTTTTAATGTGATAAGTATAATTTGCAGTGATTTTATTTACTAATTAGCTTTCGTCTGCGACTCCGTCCACGTGGAATTAAAAAAAGTATGTAGCTTGTGTTCTTCCAGACTATATCCTACATCTATGCCAAATATAATCGACATCCATTCATCCGTTTAGGCTACAAACTCTAACAAACATCCACCAAAACTTTCGCTTTCATATATTTATAGTTCTAGGTTTCGCCCGCGTGGAAAAAAAAAACTGAGTAGCCATGTGTTCTTCCAGACTATCCTTTACCTCTATGTCGAATTTCATCCAAATCCGTACCGCTGTTTAGGCTACAAACTCTAACAAACATCCATTCATCCATCCATCCATTTAAACTTTCGCATTTATAATATTATAGTAAGTATGAAGTAGTAAGAAATAACACATTCCGATGACTTAGATTCTAAAAATTGATATCTCCTATATCCTGATAGCCACTGTATATACATTGTAAATACAATAATACAAGTTAAACGCTAATTGGCCGCGTAAACTGTACCGTGATACACGCAGTTTGCATTCCGTGAGCCAGATGATAAACGTCCGCGCGCTCTTTGAGCTCAACTCGCCAGGCGAGGGATTTAATTATTTTCATAGAACTTAGAACACGTCCGCAAGTGATAGTACAGCTTGTTAATTATACAATTGTATGCAAAAAATGGGCTTGTAGGTGTTCATATAACTTCTACTGACACGTAACGTTCGCAAGATTTTCAATGAGAAAATAACACGACCTTCCAAGAACAAAAAATAAATTAATTTTAGAAACGTAATCGGACTGCAGATTTTTATAGCGATAAAGGTAGACCTTACTATACTAATATTATATAACTCAAAAACTAATGGGCCGACTTTAAAAATTCTTTCACAGTTAGAAAGGCAATTTATCTGCGAGTAACATAGGCTATATTTTTTAATTTCACGCGGGCGAAGTCGCGAGTAACAGCTAGTATTAGAATAAAAGATTGTCGCTATTTTGACTTGTCAAAGTAATGAGCATAGTAGCGTAGTTATATTCAGAGAATGTATTACTGCTTCTTTTGATGAATGGGGAATAATTTACCTGAATGGAGACTATGTTTTAAAACAATTGATATCTCCTTAAATTCTACCTTTCACATAATAATGACAAGTTTTAACATAATTTTCCTTTATTCCATCCTCGTTCGGAATTACGTTAAATTATGATAAGCGTTTAAAGTAATTAAATCAATAAGATACGACTGACCTAAAAGCATAGTTTTGAATACATGAATATATGAAATTAAAAGTTTAAGGTTTTTTTATAAGTCTTAGTTTACTGCGCTCATTAAACTCGTCTGACATAATTTGATAGCAGAAGAGGCTAAAGATAATGATATTTAAAGTTCATTGACATACTTACTGGTTAAATTATCACTTAAATGTTTGCGTCACAAATGTAACGTTAATCTACTATTATGATGAAGTCAATACATCCCCAGTGAGGGGCTCGGAGCCTACCTTAAGTAAGGGGTGACTAGGCTATAGTCAACCACGCTGGCCAAGTGCGGGTTGACTTCACACATATCTTTGAATTTCTTCGCCGATATGTGCAGGTTGCATCACGATGTTTTCCTTCACCGTAAGAACGTCGGGTAAATTATGTACATATGAAAATCGAAAAACGAAAATCATATTGGTACATGGCGGGATTCGAACCCAAGATCTGTAGATTACAATTCAAGTGTTTAAACCACTGCGCCATCGACGCTCTTTCAGTCAATATTGTCAGGTTGTAACTACGTAGTCTTATACTCTTAACCAAAACTGGACAGGCATAATAAAATTTAAAGTTGCATTTTTAATGCAAAATTCAAATCCAAGACATTTAGCCTTATATGAGGGGATGGTCAAGAATACTTTTCGCCACTTGTGTAATGAATGATTTAATTGCGCCGCCAGCGGTGGCATCGCGTGCCTCACGTAACCGGCACTTGTTAGTCGAAAACGTAGCCGAGTTATTCACCCAGATATGTAGGCTATTTGTTAAATGCTACGCCAGTAATCAAGCGATGATTTAAGCGTTATGCGCTATATCGCAACAACGTATGTTAAACTGCAATTCAATAACCGATTAAAGTTATCGCTAGGCTGAAGCCTTAATCTGAAGATTAACAAAAATATTTCACAATTTACAAAAAAACTCCTTCAACAAATCGACCATTTCAAGGACATTTACGACTACAAGAAGGAAGGTAAGTTAAACAATTTTATTATTTGTATTTTCAGTACTATTGTAGTTTATTAATAAATATTTCGTATGAATCCTACTTATATACGATAGTCACAATAACAAAAAATGTATGGTCACAAACAGTCAAGTAGCGCTGCTTACATAAGATTTATAAACAAGATTGTCATTTATAAAATGAGTGTAGGCAGTAAATTCATAGTAACACTAGTATTTATGATAGTTATAAGGTATTACGACTTAAGAAGTAATAGAATACCATTGTCATAAAAGGGAGATCAAGTATAAATTATACGGCGTCCCGCAGACTACCTATACAGTGTTAGTCGGGAACGTGAATTGTAGTAATAATCTCTTACTAGTCGATTGTTTGTTTCTGTATTAGTTTAAAAATTTGAAATATATAGTCCTCGCATCATTATGTAATCTTTGTAGATATCATCATCATCTACCGCACCTTACCCTACTCCAAATAACTCTATCATCCGTCATCTCAATCATCACTTCCTTCTTGATCATGTCACCTTTCACGCAATCCATCCATCTCTTACTGAGTCTACCTCTACCGGTGTACCTCCACACCCATAACTAACGTTCTTCTTGTTACATGCGATTCCTCCCTCCTCATAACATGCCCATACCATGCTAACCTTTTACTTCTTAATTTATCTACCACTGGGGCTACTCTTCAATGTACTCGTTTACAAACTTCTTCTAATGTACTCGTTTCAAGACAATAATAAAATTTGTCATATGACCAGTCGTTTAGGACAGATTTCACGAACATAGCAGTTTTATTGAATTATACAGAGCTTGCATTGTTCTATTTGGTTACTGTACGCAATAAAATGAGACTTGCTTACTAAGGAGCCTTGCTTGTTACGTAAATCTTATAATGAGGGTCGAGATGGGTCAAGCTCGCTTACAAACAGTCATCACAATACTTTACCCTTTCCGTAGTAAAACAAGATAGTCATCTCGATGATATATTCGCCGGGAGTTCTACCATATTCACGTTTAATCTACGCAATATCAAGCATAACGCGTACGTTTCAGTTTCGCGGAACTTACATCTGCGTATGAATGTCAGATAACGCATGGAGGCACTTTAATTGCGAGTACGTAAACATCATAAAACGTACGAGGAAATGGAGGCATGGGGGTACCTACACGTGTTTTTCTGGAACTAGCTTAGTGCTGTTTGCCGTGCATGTTATCGTACTGTATCGTTATGAATAATGCACATTACGGGCATTGTAGGCGAGGCACCTTTATTTGTCGTTGAGTAGAAAGTAATGTAACTACAAGTGACTGTTTGCCGACGTTATCCTTTGTTGGCTGCGGAGCGGATCGTCGATGTGGGGGACAAAGCCTTAAATTTTTAAACGTTGCACCGTGGGGTTTAACAAGGGCGCTCGCTGAGTACATTTCGCTGTTGGTCCACACGACGACATGCTATGTTTTTTTCATAGTGTCTATGTAAACACGCCGAAGAATGGGTTCAGTATAACAAACATTAGGACCTTTCTGAACTTCAAACCTTGGGTACCGTCATATATCATGGTTTTATACTAAATTATGAAGGCGAAAGTTTGGATGGATGCTTACCATACCATGCTTTTTTTAAATTCCGCTGTTACGAAGTTACGGGCAAAGGCTAGTTTGTTTTTATGTCAGTCAAAGAAATATTAGAAATTAATTTAGACTGGATTCTTATTCTAGGTAATTTTAATATGAACAATGTTTATTACCATGAAAAAGTTTTTACGTATTCTACGCACACTGAGGTGAATACTCCGCGATGAATTTATAGTGACAATTTAATTGTGAGGGCGTCCCGCGCGCCCTCTGCAATCGAAATGCGTCACATATTAGTACAGCTGGTAATTAAAGCGGGATTTGCGCGTTGCGAGAAACATTTATGTACCATAACATATTCACTTCAATGTTTCTACTGTTTTGTTGTAAACCTACGAGTTCATTATTGCCGACATGACAGACACTAACGTTATAAATACACGTTGTAAAATATTTGCCTTTACTCTAAATGTTAAGATTTATTTCTATGGATTTTTTATTGTCACTCAGAATAAACTGTCTTTTGATAACCTGTTAAGTTTTTATTATCTTACTAATATTAAAAATGCGAAAGTCTAGATAGATGTTTGTTAAGAGTTTGTAGCCTAACTTCTGAATGGATCTCGATGAAATTTGGCATAGATGTAGAACATAATCTAGAAGAGCACATAGGCTAGATGCTATTGTTTTTTATTTTAATTCCGCACCGATAAAGTTGCGGGCGACAGCAAATTTTTAAAAATTTAAACCCAATGCTTATTTATATCACAATTTTATTCCAAGACAAAGTTAGAAAAGCTACACGTTTCTCTATTCGTTAACCAATCTACACCAAGATTTAGTTTCTAAGAACAGTTCTAACAGAGTACAAATGTATTCTATTTCTTATCCAATACCGACGCTGCAGTTTTGAACGTTAATTGGAACACGCAGCTTGGTCATCGTGAAGTTCATCACCATGGTATTGTTACTGAAGCTACGACTCACAATATTAGAGGTTACAGTCAAGGACGTTTATTTCCTACCCTTCGGTGATAGGAATCGTCCGACACATCATCATGCAAGGTCGAAAACTAAAATCATATGTGCTAAATTATAATTCTTATTGCAATGGGAAGCGAATTTAATTCTTTGACTATCAGATCGTGCTATTAATTTAAATTGCACAGCCGATACGTTATTTATTGTTCTATTAACAGAAGAATTCATTTAGTACGAGTAATTGCATTTAGAAAGTCGTTACACATAGTAGCGTAGGTAAATCTTTGTCAACTTGTAATAACTGGCTATTTGTTACGGCAGATATTTTGATTAACTTTCGTATTTATATATTGTCTAGTATTAAATTAAAAACATGGATTTATAAATTAAAAAGAAACATTTTGTTCAAAATTATCAAAACTCATGTGATTTATAAATCTTTTGCCCGCGAATAAGTCTGCGTTCAATAAAAAATCCTAGGTTGTCTTCTTACGTAGTCTATATCCTTCCGGACGATTTTCTACATTTGTCCTAAATTTCATTGATTCATTGTAGTCGTGCATAATGTGCAGTGTTAACATAGCGTGTTCAAATTATGTAATATCGGGTTATGTTCATAACAAAAACTGACCTGACACGTTCTGCATGTGCATGACTAGATTGCACGTCGTCACGATATAAAACTTACCAACAGACATTTTTTATGATCGATGGACGCCAGAAAAAGTAGCCACATACTAAATATCTAATCAATTTAACACTAAAATAATTGAATGAAATTACAAAGGGAAGGTTTGTTGGCATATCACATGGTAACTGATGGCAACGTTTTTTAGATGTTATGAAATATTATAAAACCGATATATTTTAGTGTATTTTGCTTTCAGTAGAAACATATTCCACAAACGACAAAATATAATGATTGTCATACTATTACAGTTAAAAAATATCTTCCCGCAATAATTACTCATTACTTAAAAACAAATGCAAGCACAGGTTCACAATACTAAAGTACTTAGTGCACCAAAGCTCTGGCTGTATATTCGCCTTGACATCGAATCCACGTAAAACAATCGCCAATTACACCATCGCGAATTCTCAGCGAAGCTTTTTGCGTTCATGTCTTGAGCAAGCGTATGTCAACCAGGACCTTGGAAACTACAATCATATATTACAAAACCAGTACTGGATGATACCTTTTATTCATTAAACGGTTTCGTTATGCTCTTCAAAGTGCCAGTGCTTACTAATTCATGGGCCAATAAATTCTCATTTCTCGCAGCACGTGTCTCGGCTGAGGCGTTTGAATTATAAACTTGGCTGTTTGTAGAATTGAAACGGATAATAAAATTACTTTTGTTATGAAGAAAGCGAGATGTTGTATTATAAATGATAGTACGAAGAAAGTCTAGATGCTTTCAGATTTCACTGCAAGATTAGCACAATGAAATACAAGATGATTTTTTATAGGAGAAGAAGGGACAAAGGAGTTGATAAGGAGGTCTTTAAGAATTGATTGCCCTAATGCAAACGACAGACTTGTAATTGGTTGATAAATGTAATTAGGATTGCTATGACGATAGATGTACCTATATTTTCACGTTGAACATTGCAGGAGAATTTCGCAAGATTTTTTTAAAATGTTTTTCTTGTCCGTAACACGTTCAAGTGTGACCGAGATGTAAAACAAAGAAAAGCACTCACGACTGCTGGCAGACTGGTAGAAAATTACGGATTTTCGCTTTACACGGTTTCAAAACACTTCATTCTTTTTTGTTATAACCGTAAATGTACGTGGTACTTCGAACTTAGGAGTATTTTACTCCTATTCCTGACATCATATGAAGTATCTTCATAAAGAACTGATCTTAGATTGTAAATTTTTATCTTTTATTTCGAGAAAGATGACGAGAATCAACACAAGCGATACAAAATTTAACTATATCTGTCAATTTATGAGCGTTTGTTTCAATTTTGAAAGCGTTAACGATTGAAAAGCAATTCAATAAGATATCGTGTCCTCTAAAGCAGTAACAGTATAAGGAGCGTTAATTTTTCAATTTATCCGTGGGGCTTTATCGTGAAGCGATAACTTAGGCACCTGATACAACATCGACGATATAATATCGACCGCAGGCAACACCACTATAAAGACGACCGCAGCTTCGTTGTGGTCGTGTGGCCGCGACCTCGCGCTCATCCAAGGCAGAGACGAACGCGGTACCTTGACTTATCTATACTCAAGAAAATCAAATAGTGCACTTTTATAACTTCAATTTCTCCGAAAGAAACTAGACGTCGAGTTTAGTTTTCCCTGGTTCGATGACATTATACTGCATCGAGCAGCTAAACTCCAATGGTAACTAACAGGCTGTCTAATGAATTTCCATTAGGGTTAAAACAGTACTAAAATAGCCTCATAAAAGTCGTCGGAAGGCAGGTATCACATATATTTCATATGTGTGAAGACATTATTTTGTAAATAATTGCATTACCTTTCCGCACATCCCTACTGTGAGTTGTCGGTTGCGTATAGTTCAACTGGCTTATGACAGGCTAATCGTTCGCGATGCCATTCTAGTACTCTGTTTAAATCACTACCTGCTATTCTCGCGTACAGTGTGACTTGTTAGGTAAAGCTTGTTTATGATTTTAGATTGCAACTTAAGAAAATTGTAATTATTAGTAAGGGTAAACAAAATTATATTTTTGATACAGATAGAATACATTTTGATAAGAGTGGCAAAATCGTTTTTGTAGTAAATATGCGTATTTAATATGATAATTATTGTAAATTTCAACATAGTAATACACTTGAATAAAAAATAGTCAATATTGATGTAAAGATAACCCAAGTATAGATACTCGTATAGAACTAGCTACAGGAATACTAAATTTGCATCAAATTATACGCAGAGCGTACAAGCTAAGCCTATTTAAGATTTATATGAGACATATATCATATTCATACCTTGTCGGAATGGAATTTATTCCCGTTTACCGTTATAGAAATTACGGCACATGATATTTCACACCTTTCATTATCCGCGCTCCTTATCGGAACATTTTGTTAAGGATCGGCAAACTTTGTATTCTATGATAACTATTATTACATGGTTATTACAATAAAATATCGTAACAATATACATTTAGTTTAAAATATATGATTTGAATAAAGTATTAACACCTCTCATGACAAAATGGTAAACGACGTACACAAAATGCCTTTGTGTAAAGTCACAAAACTCAGTTTAAGGGAAATTTTCTAAAATTTAATAACACTAACCTTGGGTTACAGTAGACTTTAGAAAAAGTTACACTGTCGTCCGATTACGATAAAACAAACATACCTGAAAAGAGAAAATAACAAATTAGTCTTGTCATAAAAGTCATGATAGTAAAATATTTTAAATAAAAAAGATACGTTAGTTTAAAATAGGATAGTTTCAAATGTTACTAAAAATGTTCACAATCCGAAACGGCGGGACACAAGCAATCGGCCACAGGTCGGTTTAGCAACGCACCGGTTGAATTATAATATTCGTTGCAAAATCATAATCGGGCGCAATGATAGTCTGCCTTGCTGCAACAGAATCGGGTTTCGCTTCGTGAGAAGTTAGACCCTATTT
>LD688974.1:6358848-6390817 GCA_003118335.3 Papilio memnon | reverse complement strand
ACTGTCCTGTCTTAACGCCTATTTCAACTATTTCGAAAATTGTCAGATAGATACTGAAGTAATAAAAATAATATTTACATTACAAGATTCTAAAAATTATACCGGTGCGAAAGGTATCAAACATAGGAAACATGACACCAGTTTTATCTATAACAGAGTTGGTCGCGTAGTGTAAAGTGCGGCATAAATCACAAACAAGTAATACGAGGCATGTGAAGCAGCGTGTAATTCCACACCGGGAAAGCGGCCGCCGGAATATTTCACAGGAAGCCGTATAGTCCGCGACGGCGACGCGACGGGGACTATGACGACAACCGCCACGTGAGGGAAGCCTCGCGATGTCTTATGCAAGCCTAAATCATCAGAGATTACGACCCTATAGTGATAGAAAATGCGATACAAAAGTTTTAACTCATAATCCTGCATAAAATTATCAGGTGGTGGTTGATTTAAGCACCCTATAAATAATGAACTTTGTTGTGTTTGTGAAGTAAGAGTTATTTAATGTGACATAGGCTTGCAATAAAGTTAAACTTAGCAATAAACTGAGTATAAGCAATATTAGTACAAATTTTGCTTATACTCAGAGTCTTTCAAATGCTTATTCACCTTTTGCTACCATTAACATTGAATTCTGTTCATTTTAAAATTGCTCGAGAAATGCCAATAAAACACTATCTGTATTTACAGTTTATTGATACAACGGCGGGAAAACTAAATATTTATATTCAAACTGACTTACGTCGAAACATAAAAGGTCGAACGTCTTACAAATCGCGGTCCTTTTGATCGTTAACCCCGCTGACTTTACGTGAATGCTTACAAAGTAACAATCGGTACTGTCTCTTTACATCTAATCCATTGCTCGTGAAAAGTGGATTGGAGTATTATTTCTTGAGATAGCAGTCAATGTACTGTGAAATGTTTGTGTAACAGTTCGGTGAGTCGATTTTGGTGCTCCTAGTCCGTAATGCCTTGATTTATGGGCGCGAGTCTGACGGGTTTCATTTATCAAGATATTTAGAAACTGAGGCACATACTACATAATAATACCAAGAGTATTGAGTACGATCGTAAATTCACTAGACATTGACGAATTTGATGAAAGGCTATAAAAAATGTATGATCTGAAGCTTAATGCTGTAGACATTATCATACTTTCGAGTTCTAAATGAAAACATCCTTTTGGTACAACTTAGTAGGTTTCGTTCATTTGTTTTAATTCTACATTAAAAAGTTTTGAACAACAATCTCACGCTATTTTCAAATATCATTATCTTCCAATAACACGATTTCCCGAGAAAGTAACACAATTTAAATACATAATTTGCAAAATTTGTTTCAAAATAAGTAAAGAAATATAGATTAACATAGTCTACATATCACGACAAAATTTATTATTAACGAGCTGTCGCCCGCAAACTTAGTTAGCACATTTTTTTTTTAAGTCATCTATCACATTCCCGCGTGCATCTACCTTCCACCAGCTATCTTTTCTTTTCGGAGATTATCCGGAACAAACGCGGCTTGCGGACAGACAAAAAAAATTAAATGCTATTTTCTGTATCAGCAACGCAAGCACATCATCTTCCCGAAATCTGGATTTTTTCTTTGATATTACAAACAGACACTCCAATTTTATTATATGTATAGATAGATAGATAGGTAGATAGATATTACTCCAGTGAAACAAGATGTTTCACTGTATTACACCAGTTTTTTTCCTTCCAAATTTAAAAACCAAAACGTTTACAGTACATTATAAAAGTTCATTGAATTATAAAAGCAACAAGGCGCGGTGCATTAAAAATCAGAAACGGTTCTTACATGGGGCGGTAGAGCGGTGAACGATCCCTGCACAATGGTAATTTCGGGAGAGCGCATACTCCGCTCCTTGGCATTGCTGTTTTGCAGGTGGTATTAACTCGGGTATTCAATGCATCCCACCTCTTCCGCAACGATAAACGCGCGCCTTAAACACCGCTTTGCGTATTTCGTCGACCAAGTTTCTTACTTAAATGGTTTGGTCGATACGATAATTTACACGACTTTAAGTGTAAAATTCATGTGGACGACGAAGACGTTGGATGCGGAAGGCAGAGGATCGCATACTGTGAAAGACATATGTCCTACAATAGGCAGAAGAAAAGGCTGATGATGATGAAAATATTTGTTTGGATAACTAAAATTAGGAACTACACTAAGTACATGGTTCACTACCACCATGCAATGATAAAATTTACCGACGACATTAAAAAGGTAAAAACATGTTGTAATAAATTGCCACTTAGTTTCTCTTAGTATGTACTAACTATAATACTTAATATTCACAATTTATTAATACTTCGATCCAGTATTTATTGTGACAATTCCAAGATGACTGAAAGCTAACGTGTGGACTTCATTCTCTTGGTAATACAACCGTTATTACTTTATTCATTGCAGTGCAACCCTTTTCATGTCGAAAGATTTATTTCCGCCTGTACTTTAATTAACTATGCTGTATGGTTTTATAATTCAAATCCTTAGGGGTTAACAATGCACGTATCAACTTTACTAACTTTGTAACTTTATTAAATGGCGTTGATATTTATGTGTACCATGTACATATAATATGTATGGTGTTTAATCGTGTTAATGCTGCGGCTGCTTTATTAGCCAATCAGCAATACGCAACGTTTACATCTGTGTCTACAAAAGAAGACAAATTTCGAAAATAGAACAACACAGGCTATGCAAAAATAAGCGAATCGGTTGCGCATTTCATACACGCCCGGGCTTTTTCCCCATCTCGATTTACACAAAACACCGTTGTTTGTCGTGTCGCCGGATAATGTATTCCGTCCTGGGCTACTTGTGTCGCCGAGGAAACCGCAATGGCCCGCGCTAACACATGCACCGCCGATGTTATTAGTAGACTCGTTTAACTTTGCTCCAATTTCATTGCGACTCACTTGGTTTGTGACACCATAGCGCCTAAGCGATATTCAATTATATTGATGTAGGTAACATCGACTTTCCTACAAAGTCTATAAAACGATGTCACCTAGTCGTTTGGATCCCATATTTTATGTGTATTTTGTTGTGATATAAAAAAAAGTATGATTACGTTTTAGAATGAGAGTGTTGGGAACTAATATGCATCAGCAATGTTATGTTTTTAATTTGCTTTATGGCTGGCAATGAATAATACTAGAGCTACAGAGGAAATATACGAGCGTTTCTAGTTCTCTATAAAAGCATCCCGTTTTAAAACAAGCTTGTTCCCCTTCTGGAACGATAAAATGCCTTCCTGGACGAATCTAATATAATCTGCCCGTTACCAGATCAACTGGATGGCATTTTTAAATGACTGCATCTCAGTTTTCTAGTAGATCGGTCATTCTACTTCTGATATCGTTAGCAACGAGCAGTGAAGGAGATTCCAAAGAGAATATCTGATAGGTTAATATAACTCTGGATTTGACACTTATTTCTTGACAAGGAAGTTGCAACATACCATTTATTTAGGTTAATGATTAAGATTAGTTTAATAATTTAAAATAAAAATTACATTAGCAAATGAGATTTCCGAAATAAAAGATAACGTAATTGAATTCATCGGTAAATTTCTAGGTTGAGATATCTCGGAGGAACCACCGATTAATTGGTCAAATCTATCTAGGTTTAATTTATTTATTGATTCGTTATATTACATTGAAGTGATAACTTTATTCGTCGTTCGTAACTTATGTAGGCGTCGGTTTCCTTTTTATACTTAACCCTTAAATGCGTAAAGTTACAAATTTGATACCGGGGTTATAAATCGCATTGGGCACCTACAATCGATTTTTTTTAATTAGACTATTTACATGTTCCTTTTGATAATCGTCAAGTTAGAAAACAATCTTTGAAGGTAATTTCTCGGCAACACAATATATAAAAATATCGTAAAGGTAACACAGTAAAGGGCACACTTATTTAATTTGATTTAAAAAATCAGGCTTTTATGACTTAAATACTTCTAAAGATTTTTTTTTAACCTACACAAATACATATTTCCGTCATGTAGTAAGACATCCTGAGCTAGGTCTCGCCTGACAGATTGTGTGGGGGGCAGGGGACCCGGCAGCGGCAATCTCGATCCGATTAGCTGCAACTCGCGCCGCTTTCAATCGGCATCGCGTGCCGCCGACCGCACCGCGCCCACCCATCCGTGTCCACGCTAAACCCTATGTTCACAGCGCGCTGATCCAACACTGCGGTTATCACCGACGTACACCAGACATCGTAGACGTATCGGTCACGATCTCCTGTTTAATTTAATACCGACGTCTCAGTCTCACCTAGATTTCGCAAACATTACCGCGAGGCGCAATTTTAACAGCCAAGGCCCGGTTCACCTGATTGAATGCTAATCACCATTGTTACGTCGTCTCACGGCGCCCGCGGCGGATTCTGATCTGACATTCTACATGACGTTACCTTCATATATGAATTGGCAAGAGAACCGTTTACTAGATGCGCAGCACAATAAACGGATGTATCGTAGCAGCTTTGGTGAACGTCAGTATTGTCGGTCACAATTCTTCAGTAATAACAGATGCCTGAAGCAGTTTTGTCCGTGATCATACAAGTGTATGATTGCTGAGTATTTTTGATCGTCGCGTAATGCCGAGTGAGACAGGTAATAACTAAATACCTCAACGCCGGCGGCAGGGGGCGCGACCGTGCGCCGGACATGATTGACTGTTCGCGGGTATTGTTGCACTCGACTTATAAATTGTATTAAATTGCCGGGACGCGGACCAATGTTAGGAGTTTCATTTCATTTGCGCTCTACCGCTTGTTACTCTATTATTAGGATATAAAATATTTATTGCGATCAATTGATTCAGTAGTATGTTGGACGTTCTAAAGGAAGAATGAATTTAAAGATGAGCGGTAAAAGACCATTAATAAGGCGTGGGATTTATGTACGAAGAAAAGGTTTCTCGAGAATGCTATAGCCGGCTGCCATCAATGTGCGACCGGTTTTTATTATTCACGTTTATATCACGTTTGACTCAATTAATGTTCGAGCGAGATATTAAAATAGGAAGCATAAAGGACTTAAAATCTATGATACTTTAAGTAAACAGAGAACGTTAACAGTGTACTTTGTATTACGAATAACACTTGTCTTGCTACTTACTGTTGACAATATTTTAAGTACGACAACGCCCAAGGCTGTTTACGTACTCAAATAGACTTAGCAAACCGCAACACAATTGGAAGGTTCACAATGTTTTCTAACAACTTAAACGTTATTGTTATAAACATATTACTTACAATGTTTTCATTAAATTTGAATAATCTTCTGTTAATGTATATGAAACAAAATAAACATTTTAACTAACATTATTAACCATCGTAGGACATCGCTCATATTTTAGAGTATTCCTCAACCTCGGTGGGGACATTCGCAAGCTGACTACAATAACGAAGAGAAAATACCACAAAAACAATTGATTACAGATTACATCTATAACGCGTCCATTTAATTATTGTCATCCAATTAACTGTATCTCTAACTTATCTTTAGTGCACGATATAAAGAGATAAAATCTCACAAAATCAACTTAACCAAATCCTAATACGATGTCGCAATGTTTAGCAGGAAAAGTGAAAGGGATTTAACGTACCGAAGTGGGTGCTCCTGATAGCGAGTTAGCGGCATTAATTAGCGGACGTGGTGGCTCAATGGTAGCAATATTGTGGTAGGTGACTTCCTGCACTCAGGGTTAATAACCTGAGTTTTCATTGCGGCCATCCGTTGGTCACATCGCGTATCGAGGCGCATGGGATGTTGCGACATAAATACAAACGGACAAAAACTGTCCTATTGTTTATTAGCGTTAGCTTTGGACATAAAAATCTGTCGCTATCTAGATGGTCTATTTTAATTGTGATTTTTGATTGTTGCGAAATATTGTAGTGTTAATTGCAACATGTCAAGTGGCTGGAAAAATCACAGGAAATGGAAATATATCACAATTTTACTCAACTTGTGAAACTATTAGAATATAATAAAATCAAATGAAACGTGAAAGTTCTCCAAATCTTGATAGGCATAATCAGCCTTAAAATTTAAGTAAGATAAAATATTGCAGTGAATTAAAAAATCTTCGGGGAAAAACGAGCAGAGCCCGGCAGCTATTCCGCATGAATGATTTCAACTTGCAAGTTTTTAATCGAATTACATAATTACTCAATGGAGCGAACAAAACATGACGTTAGTTCGCCCAGAGCCAAATTGAATGACTGTTAAATTTGTTTCTTTACAGTACAGCAAGTACCGAATTTTACCTTTTATATTTTTACATTTACTGAGAAATAAAGACTAAAATTAAACCACCGATTCAATAACACGCCAACTGACTTTATTTTCGTTTAGTACACTCATTATATCTTGCAACAAACACCCACAAACACAATAAAGAAATCAATTGTGACGACAAGTAATGATTATTACAAACAAACGTTGAAAGAGTTAATTTCTCAGCGGCACATCTGACAATGGCATCAACATTAAACCGTATACAGCGAGAGCATGAAAGCGCCATTAAAACATTAAATTATAAGCTTTTACGCATCAAGACCATTGTCATTATGCGGGCGAAAGTTTTGAGAGCGGATGCCTTTTCTTTTCTTAAGGAGTTGATGTCGTTCGGAATCGCACGAACAATACCGAGTAACGGTACCTTTATACATCAAATATTAAAACGTGTAATTATACTGAAATGATTTGCCTCACGATCGTTGAGTCTTTGGGTGGTCTAACGATGTTCAACGCCTTTGCTTCACCACTAAGTTACCTATTCGTTGTTCAGCACTATCAATATAAACTTACCGAAATAGCCAATACAGATTGTTCAGTGCACAATACAACCTCTTTGGTTGACAAGCAGTACGAATACAGCCAAAGAGGTTGCATACTGGCCACCAAGACGTTTGCGTGGTTTCTTATTAAAATATAGAAAAACAAAAGAAGGAAAAGACGCGCACAAGAAAAAAGATGTGATCGATATTAGTTTTATTAAATGATTGTGTAAAAATGTATATAAGAATCCATCATTGGTACTAGTAAATTTGTTCACAGATAAAGAATAATTTGTTCTCGGTTCTATCGTCCAACTTTTTTACCTGTACAAGTAAACATATTGCCTTGCTTTGGCAACGTATTTTGATTGTTCCTTCAACAATCATCCTACATTCTCATCACATCTAGTATCCAGGTATGGCAATACGAAGTCATAAGGACGTCACACGGTACAATACTCGCTCCATACACCACGCAAGATCAGATGACATAACCGATAGCGGTTCTTTGTGAGACATAAAGAAAGTCGTACATATCCATTGCGTGGCATAGTTATAACTACATGTGTCGGATTCAATTGGAAACTATTGTCTGTTTTAAGGTACACGGTATTTCGCTACGGTAGCCAAACGATTTAAAATTAAAAAGGATAAGAAAGACATAATTCGGGATTATTATGTTGTTGGTAAATGTTGATGGCAGATGTAGAAACCGTAGCGGAAACGGCTCGTGTTAAAACGAATTGTGTTGCTTCAATTGATAGCTTAATACAATCAATTAAAACGAAATATTTTTTTTATGTCTTTACCTTTATCAATATCCTCTTCTTGGTTCTAGCAAAAGGATGAGGAGTGCAATTATTCGCGTTTTCATTCTTAACATGAATAATATAGTTTTACATGGAATACAACTATATTATAAAATTTAAGGTCATACAAATCTTTTGTACAAATTTAAATAATCTTAAACCTCGATGTCCACAAAAAACCAGAAGCATGGCTCCCCGCGCACGAACAATGCATACTCTTTCGTCACTCGTGGGAAGATTCAAGATAAGTCTGCAATCGTACTTTCATCCGATCACGCATGATTTAAGTGCGAACCTACCAACAATATCAACAAACAGTCACGTATTAAAAAAATAAACATCCTCATGTTTACAAACGATCCTTGTCGAATAATAAACCTTAAATCTATAAGACAACGCTTTCTAATCGTTTGAATTGTCCTCGTGAGACATTTGTATAGTCTAAACAACATTGTAACTCGTTCGAGGTATAGTTAATTTGTTGCACAAAATTAATTCGACTTGATATTTGTGATACGGGGTATTTGATGTGCCATCGTGTCGATTTATGGACGGCTTATAAAAAGCGTAAGACTGACAGGGCAAAGAGCCCTGTTCATATTTAATCGTAAATTTACATTCATCATCTTAAATAATTATGCCGTCCGCCCCAAAAGAATCAAAGCATTAACAGCGGGATCCCTTTACGTCCATTTTTAAGTACAAAGACTGATCCCTCGATATTTCACTGACTGGCATTAGGGGCAATTTATTGTGGACATAAAAAACGGTTTTGGTATATTGTTAAGCGCCGGGCAGAAACGATTATAAAAAGGCATTTTAATATCGCCACGAAAGCTACTTATTGTTGTTTAGTCTTGTCCCTTAGTTACGGAATGAGGAAATCCTCCTTGATGACTTCTTTGTGTAATCTTTGTACAAGTTGCCAATACCTTGTGTATAAAAACTTATGTAATTAAATAAGTAGCTGTCTGATTCATAAATGCAAAAGTTTAGATGGGTGGATGTTAGTTACGCCATAACGGATCTCAATTCAATTTGGCACAAACGTATCATGTATTCTGTAAGAACACAGAGGCTACTAAAGCATTAGGAAGCATTTTTTAATTCTGTGTGGACGAAGTCGCGGGCAAAAGCTAGTCTATATATAATATACTTATATACGCTGGACTCGCAAAATGTACTATTTCTTCATGACACAAGGGCTCGTGTGTAAAGTGGAGATATCGCCGAAACTCCCTTCTGAATAATGTACGACTGTGTCCAGTCACGCGACCGTACCGTATGGCTTCTGAATGTATACTGACAACTAACTACTGAAGGGTCATATCATATTCAAGTTGTTTTGACATTGCGATCGCTATTTCTATGATATTTAATTGCGAGACGAACTTATTTTCGAAGTATAATGAAATATTACACAAAGGGATTCTGTCTTTTATGCTAAACGAAATAGATAACTCCAAAACACCACTTTTACCAAACTAAAATTTGATGGTTAATGTGGCAAATACACGTTTAGAAGACTAAGAATTTGTTTGACAGAGGGAATAAATCTTAAGAATATCAAACATCAATCAGAGCAATCACTCCTTATCAAAGATCAAGTCAGTACAGGTCGCATTTCTTACATTTATACCAAAAATTTAAATATTTGCTAAAAATTCTTTGTTTGCGTTCTCACACAAACTGTCATGCTCATGAAGAATATTAATCGATTTTATTCAAAGAATCACAAAACTTTGAATCCGGGTTAAAAAACTTTCGACACATGTTTATACTGATTGCTGTATAATTTATCCGTTTATTTTGAAAAGTTTTATATTCTAGGATTGTTAATCGTGAAAAATTGCATCATTTTTGTAGCAAGACCAAGTTTTCTTGATAAGCATTTAGTTGGACCATTCGAATAACGTTTGTTTATTCAATTATTCCGATAACAGACTTACACAATGGCCTTCGAGATAACTTCTAACTACGTTGGAGAAGTTGGCAAAACTAACCGACCGTGAACTATGTATAACTGGGAGCTGAAAGCAAATAATTGATGCATTTGCGATTGCCAACTTTGAAAATTGTAGCCAACGTCGGTGCCTCAAAACTTCTATATCGAGTTATATTAAAACCGATGTTTTCATTCTTGATAATGAAAACTTAAGCCTTGCGTATAGATACGACATCTTATGTTGCAAATAATTCTTTTAAAATAATGTACTTCTGCCCATTACTTTCCTTCGATATCTAGTAAGTAATTCCAGAACTGATATATTTACGATATAATACTATACTCATGGGGCTGAGCGTCAGAAGTAAATCACATATTTATCTATAATACCCTCCCATATCTCCCGCATCGTACGCTAGAGTACACCTAAAATAGACTTTTGCGTTGTTGGAACATAAACTATCTAACGTCTATGGTGAGTGCAGGGTGGGTATTATTTTCTCTGCGGTCGAGCGTAGTTTTGTTTGAGCGGAGCGTTTATTACGGGCGATAAATCTAGTTTTGGCGCGAGGTCGATCAGTGCCAAATCGCTACCGGCCCCCGGCGTCTTGTTTCGTAATTTATAACATCAAACAAATCGCAAGCTGGTTTTACGTCAGTTAAAACAATTGCAACTAGCCCTCGTATACTTAGCGCGTCGAGTGCGTTCTGTTTTAAATTTAATGTGATCTTTTTATTAGTGCCCTAGCTCTTTATATTAGCCCATCTACAATAGTGTTTTAATTTTAAATACTATCGACATAACACTAGGTTAGACAAAAGTTAAAATTAGTTTAGGACAGGACAAATAACAAAATGAAGTGTTTATAAATCTTTAGATAGAAATCACTATAATATAGTATCTCAATAAAATACAAACATGAGAGCCGTCTGCTAGCAATCCAGACAACATAATTGAGCAGTTCGCAAATAATGTTACACCCTCCGTCTTTCTCACTCTGATTAAACCTTAATCTGATTTTATTGCGCGTACATTATTGAGAAGACGGGGGAATCTGCGCTACTGAGGTACTTACTTTTCTGAGCTTATTCTCATGTTACGAAATATAAATGGAAAGTTCTTGTAAATTAATATGTATTAAGCTAAGTTAGACATGATTTTACTAAAGGTATTCTCCGTAAACAATTCAAGAGTTCACCCCGTTGCCCTGCACATACGTGGTATATCACAGGACAATTTTAATACCGTTCGCATTTACGAGCACTGTCGAATTTTCGAGTATTTCGACGTCTCGTCGCAACATTCCCAGACTGTGAACCCTTTACGAGTCTCATAAGTTAACTGTTACTTATACTTCAACACATTTAAATATTCCATTCTTCTTAAGTATTTTATTAACTGTAGTTATTCAATTGTTAATCTAATCATCATCACTTTCAAACGTGCACGAAAAATATCTTTCTACGCTGCTCAACTTGTATCTCTTACGGAATAGAGTTTCTTGACAAAAAAAGTAACATAAATCTATGAAACGTTTTCTGGTTACAAACATTGTCACACCGTTAACGATTACAAATTGTCCCTCTTATTCTCCAGTCACATTTAATGAATTTATTAAATGACAGCGTTCAGATAAGCGCTATGTTGCGTCAGACGGTCACGCTATCAAAGAGACGAGGGTTAAAAATACCGCTAGAATAAATCAGTAATCGATACACACAAAATAGTATATGCTTTAGCGGTATTACGAAAGGCATCCATTAAGACCTTATCTAACATGGAGAGTGTAGACAAAATCAGTGTTTATGTTTCGCATTAGTTTAACTTTAAATGAAAACAAACTTAATGTTATGCCTCCTATGGTCTACTTTACAAATACGAGATAGTAGACAGTTGTATAACACATTCGATATCACATTACGGGGTAAACGCTCCGACCTTATTATGCTCCGTTGGTCTTTCTTGTAACGCGGCCACTGTCTACAAAATGAATGCACCTTCATTCAATTGACCTTCAATTTCACGGTGTACATTTACATAACGGAGAAAAAGAAACAAAACTTACTATCCCTATGCTTTTTAGACCGACAATAAGATATATAGCATGTTTTCCCATTCACATGTTCTGAGAATTGAAGTAGATAAGGACGACCACACACGAAATGCTTAGAAGTCTGTATTGGAACCTTCAAGCAATCAACTTCATCAGCGATCCGTCAGCTTTTGACGTAGCATACACAAAACACAGTTTACAGTCGCCGCTAAAATCTAAGCTCGATGACCGCTTGAAGCTGTAGGTGCCAACTTTAAGCGGACCTTATATGGCTGCCCTAAGCTGTCCCGGGACGACTGTTTGAAATGCAAGCCACGATTACCGTATTATTTCAACACCTGGCTTAAAAAGCCGGAAGACAAATGTCTACGTTTAAGAATTCACATTTGGTTTACATTGTATAGAAATATTATTACATTGTAAGACAAATGTAATGCATTGATGTAACACTGGAATAAGGATAAAAATAAAATGTTCTACAGAGAAAAACATTTAATAACGAAAGACAATACAATTAGTAATGGTCCAAAAAAACTTGCTGACAAATCTATACTAATATAATAAAGCGTCTCACACTTCTTTGTTGCCTAAGATGTCAGCAATTACAACATATTTTTGAATATTTTTTTATAGAAAGCCCTACACCTACGTCACGCTTTAGGCTATATATTTTCACGCCATTAAACTTAGGGGGTTAATATTTTGGGTAAAAACCCTAATGTGGGAAAGAGACCATAAGTTGCTGCCAACATCAAGGCAGCAAGATTGCCATGATTTGTCATCATGTCATGTCATTTTGACATTTGCAATTGATAATTTGACAAATGTAGGTAAACAATGAAATTAAAAATTTTATTATTTCACGCGGATGAAGCCGCAAGGGAACAGGTAGTTAGTTAATAAATGTATACTTATTTCACCATCGTTACTTTTTAAATAAATGAATTGCTCAATTGGACAATAATTTGGAAGTTTGAATCACGAGTATGAAAGTTGAATACAAAAAACGTGATCGCTTTCGCATTTCGATGACGTTTATGTCGGAAATATCACGAATAATGTAGAGACTACGAAACAACTCATGCATAAAGTAAAACAGGAAAAAGAGCTACCATCACTATAAAATAATTAAAATGGTACTATTAAATATGGATTTAAAACACCTTATTCATTTAACTATAGATTCGTACTTGAAATAATAATAATTAAGCGTTCTTGATCTATAATCAAGTAACGTAAAAAATGTAACCTTTGTCGACTTAAGGAAGTTGGGTATTGTGTGAGAAACAAAATTCACATGATGGAAACAATAATAAGGACGCAACATTGAAACAAAATTTTTGTCACAGTTATGACATGTGTGAATAAAATACAACATAGGACACAGAGAGGTTAAATATTTGTTGCCGAGAAATAGTTACAAACGTGTACATTTTAATGAGCCATTACAACTCCTCAAAAGATTCAGTGTACTCCAGTAATCAATTTACAACACAATAATAGGACGACCCTAATGTGATCAAAATTCAAATGTATACCAGCATACCAAGAAAACAGCAGTATAGAGAACAACACAACAAAGTAACATAGAAAAATTCAAGATTAAATCGAACTGCCACATTCAGATCGTAAAGGAACATCACGTGTGAGGCATTATCACGCACTGAGAACGTAGCCCCTTCACTGTCACGCGCATTCGATTAATGTTCAGGAGTCAGGGCATGCGACACGTCTATTTCTGTCCCCACACCCTACGCGTCCTGCCGACTTATTATTTAACTACCACAAATAGCCTACTGAATTTAGACGATGCATTATATGATTAAAAAGTGCATACATTATTTAATATTCATGTGTTTATCGATGACAAAATTTTAATCGGCTCATCATGCAAGTGCTTAAATGTTGCAAGATTATCAACTCACGTAGGTATATGTTTCGAAATATAGGATACAAATTTTATTTAATTAAAATTAACCAAAAGTAATTAATTTAAAACAAAAGTAACGATTCCAACGCATACTATACAATTCGCGTTCTAAATTAAGTGTCTAAACTACTATTTTATCGCCTAATAGGTAAGGGGAAAGTGTCAGTTGCCGTGGTAGGCGATGGCACCGACCGACGCTTTAGTGAAATTCTAAAGTTATCGGAATCGAGTAGCAATAGTTTCCAAGCGGGGACAGTACGAGGGCGGACCACCAAAACAGAAAGAATCAATCGAGTCTCGAGAGCAACGGTGCAACTTTCCCACCGCTCTCGTATCGACGCCCGTACGACCGGTGTCGCGTATGCACGTCGCGTGGACGAGATGAGAACGACTAGCGTTTAGAGCTAAAGGTAATAAAAATGTGAAAATTGCATTGATCATAAATATTGTCAATGAAGGCACCAAGACGTCGAAATGGTCTGACATCCGTTAGATCTAATGATAAGTTCCACCTGCTAGTAAAATGTATATGTAAAGACTCTAGTTCTGGACAGTTCTATGCGGACGAAGGAAAAATAATGTAAAACATCTATAAAAACTTTGTTAAAAATATTCATATTAGCAAAGATTTTGTATCGTTCAATTAAATTTAAACCTTTCCATTTCAAGGAGAAAAAATCAAATTTACGCATAGTTATAGTCATTTAAAATTAGTCGCCACAAATGCCTATCACTTGGACCACACGACATAAGTGCAAGAACATCGTGAAACGCAATACTATCGGCTTTCTCTCGGCTCAACTCGCCTCGACTCTATCGGGCGCGGGCCCATAGAAACCGACCGGAGAAAATTATGAAATCGTCGCATTGAACGCGGAAAACTAGAAAATTGAATCCTAGATTTATAATGCATTCTATTTAATATATCATGGTCAATTTCCAATTGCTCGCTGCAGTAAAATATTACGTAATAATTTATTGTGAGTTCTGCGGGCTTTTACTTTAATTCTTAACAAATTTAAAAATACCAAATTCTAAGAGACGTATCGTCCTAATCGAAGAATTCATGAATTTCCTTCCATGAAAAGATTACATTTATACAGAACGACCTCGAAAGCTATGAGTCTAATAAAATTTGTAAAAAAGAGTGTTCCAACGCACTCATATTTATTCAAGACTTAGAAAACTAGTATATTTTTATTCTTGTGATTTCTTCCTGCAAAGAGAAAGCTACAACCAATATTTACATAAAAATCTCCATTTAAATATATTAAGGGCCCATTTTAGTTAAATTTTATTTAACGATCGACATAAAAGTCGTAAAGACACCGATATCAAACCGTCTTAAATATATCAATTTGAAATATGACCAATTGTTAAAAGTTAAAATATTTAGAAATGATTTGAAGTACAGCATTATCACGTTGCTATATCGAATTTTATATAGATTTATTTGGACTAAAAAAAAATCCAAGATATATTTCGTTTAATAAATGATAAGTTTATTTTCCACGGGTTAACGTACTTCATTTCTTCAACTTAAATACAAAATATACATTAAAACTTTTAAAAAGGTTTTCGTGAATTGTTTCCCAAACTAAGTCCTTGTTTTGTTTCATTTCCCTTAAAACAAACATTTTGGAAATTATAAATGGTCTGGTTTTTTTGCTTTAAAATAAATAGTAAATTTTATATAATAATACGAAAATGTAAATGCAATAAAAAAGGGGCGAATATTATATAGTGTGGTCATAAGACTTGATTCAACCTAGCTCGGTTGACTCTGACCTGGCTAGTCCTTGCATTCAGTGTTGAATACTTCATTAGATGACTTAGCACAACTGGTAATAATCCACTACAAAGTTCTAGTCACCTACGAACAATGCAACTGCACCGCGCTCCAACATCTTTATCGAAATAAAAATATCTCACTCGCTCGCGGAATGCAATCCGATTATAATAGGAACATTCAATCCAATAACGTTCTTATAACGACACATTAGAGACTAAACTCGTTATTTACCCCGACTAAAAATAAATTCCAACAATAATCATTAATATTGGCATGACGTGCGAATAAACGCCGATACAAATCGCACAAAAAGGACGAGTGGTCTCTTTTTAACCCTTCGTCATATTAATTTGCACGATCATGCATCGAGCGTCGACCCAAGAGCGCTCAGCGGGTAAGACGTTTTAAATTAGAATATTGGAGTGACCGCAGTTTGTCCTTACTGCACAACGAAAATATGGCTTTCAGCTGTGACAAATGTGCACCGGGGGGTTATTGTTTTGACGAAAAACACGAGACGCTAAGGTCAAACACACTGCAGTTGTCCGCGAAATTCGTCGACGAAACAAGTCACCTTCAAGATTTAAGATATTACTCCCACGCCTTGAGGATATAAAATATGAAATGTTCTCACGACCGTATCCTCTAACGGTGGGTCGGAGTTAAAGACAACTTCAGCCATTTATACCCTGCTTTCACTATTATGGATATGAATTTAAAATCAAATTAGTTTAGTCTAACAGCTATTAACCAATAGGACATGAACCATATAAATTGTAAGTGCCGTCAGTTGCAATAAAAGTATTTTAAAGTAGAATAGATGTCAGGAGAAAAGGTTATTTTCGTGAGAGATGTCCGTGCAAGCGATCCATCCTCTCGTATAATATTAATGTGCGTCGGTAGAGACGTCGGCGTCGCGGCGTTAGGATGTGAGTGGTCTCGGTGAAAGCCGGGTGAAACCTACGGACGGAAGCCGGCTTTCTACCCCACCTCCTGTCGACAAGAAACTAACCCCGGCATTAGACACTTTCAGATAGTGCAAGCAACGCCCGAACATGTCACAATAAGAACACTAAGGAATAACATTTTGTTTGGTCGCAGAAAGCCTCTCAATTTGGACATTACAATATTTTAGTAATTTACATGAATTTTTATGAATTATTTTTACCATTGAATAATAAATTGTCTAGAATAACTAAACGTGACGGCCTTGACACGTAAGGTTACCGGACGAATTATACGGCTATAATGTGAATTGGAACGCTAAAGATTTTCATAGACCACTTATTGCATATTCTTCTATAATATTCGGCATCATTAAGTAACTTGAACGGCTTCATAAATAATCATGATATTTATGCGAATTTCATCATTGATTATAATGAGCTGCCTATTAATGGAATTTTCAAGTTCATCTAATTTATTTTAATTAAAAATTTGTAATACTGCCAAGTTCAAACTATATCTGATACGTTGGTAATCAAGATTGACTTAAATTCTTCCAAAAAGACAATAAAAAACATATTTCTACAATTCCAAAGGAATCAATAACTAAAACATTCAGATATAACATGTTTTTTCCAAAGAGTGAAGATATAATCAGCTTAAAATCCTATCCAGACTTCATACTCGTAACAAACAGACCACAAGGTCTTGTATAAAAGAAAGAAAACCGACGTACAGTAGCTACGGTGTTATAACATTATTTACATTGTGGCGCAAGGTCAGCCGCCACGTGCGCAGCGACGCTTTGTTTCTCGCCTCATGGTGTCGTAAAACATTATTTATCCTTTTGCACTTCGACTTCAAACGCCTCTGACTTTAAACACTTAGTAATACTTTATGACTTACACGCTCTTAACATTAAAGTTTACTGTCACCTAATATTTTAAACAAGAACTGCAACTGCATATTTTAATATTATAGAAAGTAGTGCTGTTTAAAATCGATTTGCGAGACAATTGACAAGCAACACCATCTCTTACAGTCATAGCGTAGAAACCACTTCAGGGCTCCCATACTTAGGCTACTACTTGTTTTGTTAACTTCTACGCATATGTAATAAGAATGCATGAGAATTGAACGCTGTCAGTTATCAATTTATCGAATCGTTGTATGAAGTGCATATAAAGTATCCATTCATGCAATCTATTCACGCGATAGATTGACTATTACAGAATGCGTAATAGCATTAAGTACATCCATTGTAAATTGTAATACTCATTGTTAAGGTGATATAAGGAATACAGAAGTAGATAAAATATTAAGTAAATAAAAGCTACAACAAACGTAGAGTTTTAGCGTGAAATTAAAAAAATAGGAAAAGTTAATTTGGCAACATAAATCCAGTCATCTCAATTTTGGAGATGATGGGAGATATCTGACTCTCTTTCATGTTCTCGAATTTTTTATTCCGATACCATCTAATAACGACGTTAAATAATGCTAAATTAAATAGGAAAACATAGGTAGATACTGGTTTTGTACATTAGATTAGTTTTAAATTGATTAAAATTCTTGATTGCACCGGTCACATGGTAATTCTTTAATTTAATTAGCAAATCGTTAAGAAACGAAACACAAACAAAAGTTCGATTTCTAAAACAGATAAAGTCCTCACGCGGTATCCACTGCTTAAACAAATGCACAAAAAGATCTCGCCATCTCTCTCATTCTCTGTGTAAGAACAGAGATAACAGCATGTTTTTATATAAAATTTTCGGTTGTGGAAACTTACTGTTTGAAGGTCACCGGTCACGTGACCTCGTTCGATATCTCGATACGATAAACAGGCTCATAAATCTCATATTTAATGTGTTAATCGATTTCTAACATGAAATGAAGTAAACAAAAATATCATATCTTTGCCCCGCGACACTATATTACAATACTACACAAATATATTATAATATACTAAACGATCTGCAATTACTTTGCGCAATATAGAAAATAATTGAGGCAGCAATTAGTTTTATTATTACCATTTTCTACCGCTGAAACACTATACATTCATCATCCATAATCTATAAAAAAACAATGACAACGTACTTCCGGACTGGAATTACAACCGTAACTCACGGTTAGAAGCACAATAATCCAAACAGTATTCAAACAGGTTCGAATCCGCCGTCCCGTCTACAATCGGGCACACGTTCTTTTGTAAATAAACATCACACAATGGGCACGCGCAACAAACAGCTGTTCAACGACAATGGATATCCTCGTTTATAACTTACGTATCCGTTTACAAAATATACTTTCGTAACTACAAAATATTTTCAATAAACAAATACAACTAGAAAACTCTTGAATTTGAACTACAATAGGTATCAATGGATTATCTATATCTATACTAATCTATACTTTTATATTATAAAGGGGAAAGATTTGTATTTTTGTATGTATTGAAATAACTCAAAAACTACTGGACCGATTTTAAAAATTCTTTCACCGTAAGAAAGGTAATTTATCTGTGGATAACATAGGCTATATTTTTTAATTTCACGCGGAATTAGTCGAGAGAAACAGCTAGTGGATTATAAAATCAAAATTATTTTTTGTTTGATCAAGTATTTAGGCATATGTAACTTTTTTCTGAATCCACGAAATATTTTTGTGGCGAAATATGTATGTAATCTTCCGATTCACAGAATTTAAAAAGACACATTTATTTTTACTGTTTGATAGATGTCTCATTGGCCAGAAACTGAGGAAATAAAACAACATAATTATCGGGACATGATGGTATTTATTATACAAAAATAGTGTGCAAGCGTGTAACTCGTGCCTCACGACGTACACAAACAAAATATTAAACCTATTATTTTTATTTATATATAAAATGCATTCACTCTGTAGGTTAGACATAGCCTATTTTGTTTACAATAGTATGTTGGTGTATCGTTGAGCCTTACAACTGCGTATGGCGCCACGCCCCTTACACAGTCCCCAAACAACTAGGGACTCGAAATTGACAACAGCCATATCGATTTAAGATTCAATTTACATCTCTTAACTGCTAAATATTCAAAGTTACCCAATTCGTTACCGAAGCGGACGACTTCGAGCTCGGAGCTTATCTCAGCTATAAAAAAGCTTTCCATGTACATTTAGATAAAATAATAAATTAGGCGTCGCTCGGTACAGCCGTCACACAGCTATTTGACCGGTTATTTGTTGAATGATAGGAAAATATTTGATAGGCGAGCGACGCGGTACCACTAATACGATTTAGTTAAACATTAGCAGATAAGAGAGTGTAATAACTCGTCTACGTCGAGCCCTAGCGTTAAGAAAAAATAAAGCAACACCAATTTATCATGACGTCCCACGCACGCGCCGTGCAATATAAGCACAACACAAAGAAAAAACGAAAAGGTAGAACTAAACCGCCCATGGAGCGTAAAACCCAACGATAGCAACGGTGTACGGATGTACAAATCCATGAATAACTTAGTTATATTCACATTATCTACATAATGGGGCTTTATCTGGCATCCCTCACATAGTTGGACCCTCGCTTGAAGAAAGAATAGAACAGGAAAGCACAACGAAAATGGAAATTGTCGATTCGCCGCATGTTACTATAGTTACAATACCTTACGAAACAACCATCGCACTCGTAATAGACGTGTACTGAATACGCGCTGTGTCAACACAACCATTCCACGACACGACGCAGTGAAAGTGTTATGAAAAACATTTTCTATTACATTTTATCACCGTATTTTGCATAAAACTCCACACCATTTGCCTTTTACATTTTAAAATACGTACAAAATGTATCCAACAAACAAGTCGCTAAACCGTGACGTAAATCATTTGAACTAATATTTGTGCATGTAGTGCGAATTTTGGTGTTTATTATCGTGGGGTGATTGGCCCGAGGCCTAGTACAAACAAGATAAAACTATTAGAGGGAAAACTTATCGCGGCTTTTTATCAGTATTGCACCTTCTATGAAACGATTCTAAGCTATTATCGGGCTAATAGCGCCTTTGTACTCTGGCTGTAATTACAACGTTCATTGTTTTCCTAGGACGCGTGACTTACGACAGGGAATTGCGATCATTTGAGGCGGTAAGCGCGTAGTATCCGACACAAACATATTTATAAACGCCTATTACACTGAATTAAACTTCACCAGTACTGTATGACATTTGACACAATAACAGCTACGCAAAATAGGAGAGAATCTTTTAAATAAACCGGCCTAGAAATCTATTAGATTAATTAGGTCCAATTACCATTTGAGTCGCTCAACCTTTTGACATCTACATTTCCGCATTGTTTAAACAATTCCATTCTCTCTTTACTTATGTTTAATAATGTATATCTATTTCTGAACGGTTGAACGCACTAACGCTGTTAGATGAATTATGGATAGATTATAAATTACAGGTAACATACTGATAACGATATGATAAAATACGCTTATTGATACAAATGAGTGTCTCACGGAAATAAAGATTTAAACTATTACAAAAGGTTAATATTTTTTAATAAAACTATTCCCGCGTTACTTTCGTTATAATTAAATAAATGCACATGCTTGATGAATCGACTGACGTAGCTTAAATGACATTATGTATTGCGGGCGCGTAGCTCGAGACCCGGTCTACTGGTCCAGTGGCCCGCGATGTGCGATCGAAGTCCGGTCGTCCGACCATCCACGTCGTCCTTATGGGTGAAAAGTGAGCCAACAAATACTCGGAACGAAATAAAAGTGATCGGTGGTGAGAACCGGTGCAAGAAGCGGCAGCCGGAACGAGACGCGAAGAGGAAAGCGTCGCGCCGCAGCTCCGAGCGCCACGGAGCCGAGCAACCGTGTCACTAGCGTGAAACGCTAATTGTACGCTGCCAGTTAGGCCACTACGCCGACCGCTACAGTTCGCGGAACCCTAGCCGCGCATATCTATACTGTTCACGTATGATTCAATTAAAAAAAACATACACGATATGGTAAACTCATGTTTACACAGCAGTCTTTGCGTAATAACATCCTAACGGCGAATCGTTACATTCCTAAAATAACTCCAGATAAAGCCCCAAAGCCAGTTCCATAAGCTATTGTTAATAATAAATTAATTATAGAATCTACAGGAAACCAATTCGGAGATCTCAGTTTGTGTCGCGTGAGACGCTCCGTGCATGCCTCGCTGAGACAATTTGAGTCCAGCTCAAATAGCGAGCGTCGACCGAGTGTCGGCGCCAACACTTTACATTGTCGATCACAAGCGCCTCAGGCAGTAACTATGGCTAAATCACAAATATTACGCGGGGGCCCGATGGCCTCCGAGTCGTCAATCCCCTCGCTGGCGCGAGCACTAGGCACGACTCTGTCACTGTCCACTGCACTGCTAAATTTAAATTCGTAGCCCGCAATCCTACAACTGTTCACAGCACTTTCACTTTTATCATCGAAGAAGGAGCGCCGGTCGGAGTTCGTTGCCGGGGGCGAGGTTGAAAACAATTTGATTTCCAAATCGCGCTGGCCATTCAGTGACGTAACAATCTCCGAGGAGATCTCCAAAGCGAGCGGAGACCGAGACTCGGGGGAGCTCGCTCGTCTCGAAGGTGGGAATAAAGAATACAGATTAGACGACGTCAAAAGATCCCCAGTGGATGCATCACGCCTTTCTGGAGCTCGGGACGAGGGGTCGCTCCAGCTGCGACGTAGAATAGTATCTGCGCCGCGTCTTCCGAGAGGACCTACGACTTTCATAGAATCTTCCAATTTCGTAGGTGCAAAATCACCACTGGAGTTCTCATCTAACAAATCCGCAATGGAGTCCGCATCCCAGATCTGACCTACGGGATCGCAATACCGACACTGACATGAGCTTACTGCGGATTCAGAAGGCGAAGCTGCTTCTACAAGACCGAAACGGGTAGCTTCTAAGGCTTCTCCTAATGCTGCGACACGGTACGTCTCTGGCGCTGGTTCCGAATATTCCAACACCTTAACATCTAATCGATATTGCATTGAAATATCGCGACAGTACGATTCCTCGTACATGCCATGCGAGCCTGGCGACATGCTGCTCACTGCACAGTGTCCAACATCACCAATGTCTAATGCGGCCGCCGACATATCATGCGGCACAATGTTATTAGGTTTTCTGTCTTTTTTGCGACGTTTCCGTGGTTTTATAATCCTAGGCAACATTGTTTCAGAATTAGTGGAACCGGAACTTTCGTCGCTGGCAACACTGACTGCATCCGTATTGTTGTTGCGTCCGTTGCGAACAGATCGCGTCTGCTGCTGCTGGTTGCGTTGCCTGTTGTCGAGGGCTTCGCATCTTTCTCTTGTGATATGCTCCGTATACCCAGAAGGGCGGTGGTTGCGCTGCTCGGGTACAGTGGTATATTTCCTTCGATCGTGTCGGTTCTGTATGATGAGAGGGGCGCCTTGTGCGTGCATTGCCAGTTTAGACACAGGTGTGTTGCGCGCCGGTGGCGTTCGCCCCGCCATGGATATGAGGGGTGCGCCCAGCCACGCGTTTGGATGAGGCACACCGTAGGGCGGGTAGTACTGTGGCGGGAAACCCGGTGCCGTGGCCGCGTACTGGGGGCGAGCGGGTTCGCGGCGCCCGAGGGCGGCGCGCTCGCCCGGACTCATGGCGTCGCGCGAGCCGTTTAACCCATATTCGAAGGCGGTCGCTTCACTGTCACAGTAAAAGTCCGAGTCGCGTATATATTTCGTAATCGTGGACTAACATCGGATGCGCGCGGAATACACGAGCGTTCGCCGCGGCAGACAGCGGAGGACTGAAGTGAATGAGCGCAGGCCGCGGCCGCAAAAGGCGGGTGGGAGCGGCGCCGCTCGCCGCCGCCGCCACTCGCTCGCGCGACTGTCGTCGGCGTCGCTGCACCGCAAAGCTTCACCGCCCTAATCGCTTAACAATTAAACCGTTGTTTACCTTTCCGCCGCTCTAAAAACAAAACGCCGCCTTGTTTTACACGTTTCGAGTCGATAACGCATTCGTTGAATTTGCGATAACAACATAACGCAACGGCTACGTAAGAAGACGAAAACTTTATTCACTTTACATCACTTATTATAACTTAGACCAAAAATATCTATATTTGTGAAATAAAAAACATTGGTATCTAGATTAACATAAATAAATCATCTGTAGTGCTTACCTCCGAGGCCTCGTAATCTCGTCGGTAAAATACCAGGATCTTACCTGGGAATATAAAGAATATATTGTCATTAATAGCCCATTGAGAATTAATATAATAACGTACAAGGAAACTTAATAGCCTCAAAAACGACGCTTCCGTGAGCTTTAATGGTATTTCTAAGCGAGACGTTGTAAAACATGTTCATTTATTGCTCTGTAAACCGTTTCCAAAACAACTTGCTTCAGTATTTAGTTTATAGCTTATAAGATCTCGAGTTTACACTCGAGATCAACGAAAATTGATAGACTACCAATACAAAATTATGATTCTTCCTTTTGCTTTGTAAGCAACATACGTTTATTATTATTAAATTATTCCTTTAAACAAAAAACGTCAGATGTGGTAATGCATTGTTTGTTGAATTGATTAACTATTCGAGCTATTGCCAAACTTCCTACGCTGGCGCATTTGTAAATAAACAGCACTGTACTCTCATTGAATATGACATACGTTTAAATAACAAAAATAAGCATGTGTAAAAAAATATCAAATTCGTTCAGCGGAAATTAGTAAGTAAAGAATTCGATTTACAGGCCGATAAGATTAACCAAAGACATTGTTGGTTTATTAGATTTCATTATTTTTCTTATTTTTCCAATGATATCAATGTTTGTGTGTTCCTATATCGTTAAATCTATTTTGATAGAACTTTCGTAGAATTTTTAAAAGATGCATGAGAATGTATGTACCCTACAAAATATTTTTTGCCTTTCCATACACAACACAACAGAGTTTTAACAACAACATATTCTGGGCTTATTAATAATTGAAAGTGTTTACTTTTATCTTGATCTTGATCAACTACCCCCATATGGCGGAGGCTTCCGCCCACAGGCGCGGGTGAAAGTGAAAGATAAGCCTGACTCAGCCTCTCGAACGTTCAACTTGTATATATGTGTACATATAACGTGTTCCAAGTATACTTGTTCATTTAGCATATTCATAATTGCGCATGTGTTAACCGATGGAACTTTCATCGCGAGAAAACGTTATCGAAAGTCCGTTTCGTATCTGACATCGGGCCGTGAATAAATAATACGCGGACACTTAACTCGCGGTTGCCATTTCGTTGACCGACTCATTTAATTCGTGTTGCGTAACGCGATTTTATGGTTTAAGGGAAATTGTGTCACAGTCGATTTTAGATTGAATTTAATGTTAAACTTTCCATAGTAATAAAATGTTAAGTTTATTTTGTATCCCTCGATTTTCACTTAAGGAAATTAATTAAATCGTTACGTAGCAAACGACTCAACAGCTATATCCTTAGAATATTAATAGAAAGCCGTATTTAACGATACACATCATATCAGTAATCAAAAAACAATGGTGTTGAAACACGAAAGTGTATTCGGCAAGAATCAAATGAATCGAACAATAACACAAATTTAAATCTGAATAACTAACATCCAATTTGTCAGGTTCATGAGAATTAATTAAATTCGTAAGTAATTCAAGAACCGGAAGAATCATTAATAAATAGAATGTCACCGGGTCAGTGTGGTTCAAGTCAATGTGGGACATTGTCGTAATCGATCGAGTGTAATTTGGCACAAATAAGACATCTACGTATTGAACTAACTGTACTTTGTACAATTATTTATTTTAACTTAGAAGACGTAGGCGCAACGGTAAAACAACCTTGAATTATTTTTACAATAAACAAATTAGTTAACTATCAATAATGTATTAATCTAAAAGCATACGCATCGAAACGTATAAAATTGATAAAAAATTACAAGATACAATATAAAATCTTATCGGTTGATTCAAGATAAAGTCAAAACACCAATAGTACTTAGGTAGATAAAGCCGAACGGTCGATGCGTTTTGGTTCATTTCGTTACTTAAGAACATAACCAGATGGAAATTCAAACAATGCCCAATCTTTACCATCAACTTTTCACAACATTAAGCTTTCGCTTCACATAACAATAGAGAAATATAAAGATATGATTTCGCGAATGCAATTGCATACAGATGAGAAAACGATTGCTTATCGTCGCGTGCGCCACGAAATCAGGCACTCTCGCTCTCACCAGTTTATAGCGGTTCATTGCTACTATAGCTACGAGCCCGCTGATTGCCCACGGCTGGGTGAAAGTAACACCAGAGGGTTATGGGCTTAGATGTTACGTAAACACCAATGTTACGTTAACATCCGCCAGCTAAACACAATCATTACTACCGTTCTTATTTATGATCGGTGATTTCACTTTGCGGTTATTTTCTGCAGCATTTACTTTCATAGTTCATCTGTAGTAACTTTAGATAAACAGTCGTTATAAATTTGGTGCTTACAAAAAGTTTTTGATTAAAACACCATTTAATTTAATCATTTAACCTATTAAGACGGAAGATGCACAAAGAATCTTTAAGAATAGGAAAGCTGATTTAGGCAGAACGAATCGGCGACCTACTAATTTACAATTCGGAGCACACAAATATTAGCTTCTTTGTCATTGAGGAAAGAAGATGAAGGCAATTACGGCTCGTTGCGTTTTTGTTGCATTTTAATTTACTCTTTTTAGGTTTACGCACTTTTTTTAGACACCATTTAATCAAGACATCCTTCAAACATTTGCTTTGCATAATTCTTATCAAGTACGATTTATAAAAGAATAATTATATTCATAAACTAGATAACACTATCGTTTGACGCTAACATTTACAAAATTAGGATGCAGCTATTTCATTTGTTATTAAAATCATAAATTTAAAAAACTAAGGGAAAATCCTGGATAATTTATTCCATCAACATATCTTGTTACCGTTAAGAGATTCCGCCTTTCTCCAGTTCTCATTTCATTCAATTTTCTTGGCAAAACTTCAGAAAGAAGCACTTAAGTTCTTTTTTGTTTTAGATTCGCCATCACGACGACAGCTTTTACGACCCGTCACTGTGGCAATGTTATTCCGTGTACTATCCTGGCAGTGGTCCATACTATTCATATTCCATCTGGCGAAAAGGTTTCCGACCTCGAAGAACTTTCTTACATTTCTTGCTTATAGTGAATAAAAGAAAACATATCTCGTCCTATCAAAAATTTTATGTACATTTTATTAACATACATGGCTTTGATAAACTATTTGTATTTGAGCTTAACATGCTTACAAATCAAGAACATATAGGAACCGAATTCTATTCTTTCCCTTCTTTTGTATGTTTAGTTCTTGTGTTGGTTAAAGAGCTACATTTTCACAGATTAAGATCAGTCCCTTGTTCTTCGTTAAACTATGACCTAATTTTTTTAGTTTCCTAAATATCCGCATAACATTGTTAGATAACCTTTCTTCAACAGATACCAGTGACCTTTCATCTAATAAGATTGTAGTTACCTCCAGCAGTATTTCGTGCATAATCCAATATGGGTGGTATAAACACACTACAATTTTTTTTTTTATGCGATAAGGTGGCAAACGAGCAAGCGGCCACCTAAATCCGCCGAAATGGCGAAGCGACCGGTGCCCATAGACATCCGCAATTGCAGATGCGTTACCTACCCTAAATCGACGGAGGAGGAAACGCACATAAAGAGGATATTTCCCCTTCCTATGCGTCTCTTCCACCGTCAAATCCACTTTCCCATCCAAACCTTTCCTTATAAGAAAAGGGCGGAACGCGAAAGGGACTAAAGTTGGGCCTCCGGCACTACACTCATCAGACGAAACGCGGAATTGCTCCCACTTCACGCCTGTCTTCTGTGTGGTCGTGGTATTGCTGTGGGCGAGCCGACCCATTCGTGCTAAGATGTTAAAGCGGGCTCTACCACTGTTAAAATACTATCAAGTGTGCACGTAAGTCTAAAGTGAAGGTAAAAAGTATCTACCTATACATAGTAAATACGAGTAGTGTAAACTTACTGTAAACACTAAACCAATTCGCTTGATACATTGTGTATACATTTACATACACAAATTTGATATTATGTATTCTTACATACATGTATCACACAAAACCATTTGTGTATGCTTTCCCTGATAAATAAAAGCCTTATTCGGCTGCACGATTATGCCAGCTCGTTTCATAAACCACGAGAAGCACTATGGGATTGACATGTCTTCCCTAGGACAAAAATCCCCCTTTTATAAAATAGATTTAAAAAAAGGCCTTATTGCTATAAGTCTACATTAAAGGAGTCCTTAGTGGCCACGTAAATAGTGAGTGAGTGTGGCAATTAGACAATTTAATGACAAAGTTTGAAAGTGTAAACCATTGAAAAAAAAAATCAAAATTGTCTCATCGTAAACATTTAAAATGCAAGTAATTTTCGAGAGTTGTAAAAAACAAAGTTTACGAGTTTACTTTATTAGTTATCGACGCAAGGAAAAGCAAATGTTTTGACAAATTTCATGCTCCCGACCCAAAAGTGGTAAAACGACGTCACCATCTAAAACTTGTTAAAAACTCGTTTCGTTGTTAGCACCTCTATTAACACAATTATCGACATACGCTTTCCATTTTATTTCATCGCGTTTCGACAACCACGGAGAATGCTAACATGAAATTTTATTGCAATTAAATTGATAACAATACTAAAGACTAGCATATATAGAATTTTCGGCAATAAAAAAAAATATACAATGGGCTCATACTCTATTCAAAAATACATAAAACGTTAGTAGCTACGTCGATATGACACAAAGCGACGGAATTATGTCGATTGAATTAAAGTCAAACAGTTACCTTCCGTAGTAACTAGATATTACTGGAAATTACTGCAGGATATAGTGTAGTGTAGCACTACTAAAGCACACTATATTTTTTGTTGGAATTTAATTTGAACAAGTAAGTCTGATTCTCACATGGACACATTAGTCACATAAAGCATAACCCAAATACATAAGGTTAAGACGTATTCAATTATTTGTTACTAGCTGAATGTGCGGAATTAAAAAAAAAACCTAATTAGACGTCTATCTGTTCTTTCAGACTATACTCTACATATATTCCAAATTTTAGATATCTGTTTACTTCTGATGATACAAAATAACAGTTATAATATTAGTAATAAAAAATATATAGGATTAACTTTAATCTATAACTGTGCAAACTAAATAATCCTACATTTAAAAGTACAATAAATGTCAATAAAACAAATGACTTGTATATCGATAACAATAAGCGTGGCACATCACTACTGCGCCCGCGCCGGAGGCCTAATGCGATTTTGATTGGCGCCGCTCTAAGCCGGCACTTTCACTGAACGCTAAGCGTTTACGCCATGCTTCCTTTATTCAAAGTAAGGCGCCGTTCCCACTGCTAAAGTAATACCAAAGAGAATATATTACTTCGCTCAGTGGGATACGAAGTAAAGATTAGTATGCACAATTAACTTTTAAAATAGAAATCGAGGACAGAAAATAATTTAAATTATGCTTCTGAAAATATTAAAAGTTTTTAAAGCTCCTAACGAACGTGCAAGAAATAGCACATAACATTCAACAATATAAACTATCTTTCGCCCGCGACTCCGTCCGCGTGGAATTTAAAAAAAGTAGCCTATATGTTCTACCAGATTATCCTTTACATCCAAAGTTCATCAAGATCCGTTCTGCACTTTAGGCTACAAACCCTAACAAACATCCATCCATCGTCGGGCGTAGTTGACCAACTCTGTGTTCCCGCCGCTCGTTTGCCCCCTTTTCTTATAAAAAAAAGTCTATCCAAACTTTCGATTAATAATATTAGTAAGAAGTAAGAAAGTAAGATAGCAGACAAAAAGTCTTAAATATTACTTGTTTGAAAAAATAAAGACACTTACCTACATCGCCACAAAATTATTTTAATTGACACTCAAAAGGTAAAGAGAAATCCATTCAAGAGGTGACAAAACAATTTACCATCGGCGACGCCGTATAAACATGCCTGTGACACGATGTAGTGACAATCACCATGTTCGACTATTCCCTTACATTTAATACCATTGAATTAAGAGGCGCGCATCAATGGACATTTCAACGCACTCAAAGGGTTAAGGGACGCGTAAATAGAAATGTGAAAAGAAAAAAGCTTCCAGCAACCACATGTCGAGTTTTCTTTTTGCACTCGTATTCAAATGTCATTTTGTAAAAACGTATAAAAGCTTAAATAGTTCGTACTGTAGGCACTCCTATTGAAAGATATATGAATGGAAAACACGATCAAGTATTACTATTTGCCTACATGTATAATACTAAAATATTTTAAACGTATTTTACTATTCATTAGCCTAAAAGAGCAAGATAATCGAAATTCAGGAAACTTCAAAATAAAGTTATCCGAAGTCAAGACGCCCTTTAATTTCGCCGGCAACGACAACGAAATTGTAAGTTAATGTTAAGTTATAAGCTTACGCGACACGAGCTTGCTTTACGGCGCTATAAACTACGAGTCTGGCCACAAAGTCCGCGACGCTAACGCCTATTCAGCCTCGTTTGAGTATCTATAAATCGGGAGATCGCGTTGCATTCTTGGGAACGTCATTAAAAACAGATCTATGACGATTATGTATTCGCGGCACAAATTTTCATCCATTCAAATTGCTTCGGTTCGAAAACCGGACTCTAATCTCAACTGTGAGACATAATAAGAGCGTGCGCAAACCTGAAACTAAACTATCGCACAACTGCTTTGTCTCGCTTTGATTCCTGTGAGCTTATATGAAGCGCACACTAATCGATTTTGTGTGCAACTAAACAGTTGAATTGGCTGCGAAACAATCGACAATCGCACAACAGTTGTGACAGTTTAGTCAAAGGTCTAAGAATCGAGTGTATAATGAGGTGCCATTAGAAACGCTAGAGTTGTCAGAGTTCATTTGTCATGTCTGTTTTATCAAAGCTTAAGCGTTCTTTTATAACTCAGTTGAATGGAGTTTCTTCGTTCTTCGAACAGTGATAACAGAGGTCGATAACGAAGAGTTTCAAATTGAATAACTCTTAGTTCTTAACTATCCATATTCAGCAAGATTTTAACTTTAGTGACAAGCCAAATTAATTAATATAATTTAAGTTCTGCTAAAAGGAATAATATAGTAGTCGAGTTAATAATTCTATAAAGCAAATGTAATAACTTTAGCATTTAGTTTACTTATCTTTCGTGTATAAATTAAATCACTAACATCTAACGTTGTAAGCCATTGACTTCTAGCTAGTCACTACGCAAGCCACTTATCTCAGATAAGACTATAAAAACCACTTGTTTTGTTTCCCCCTTAACTCCTATCAGTACTTAAATGATAAGGCAGACTTCTAAGCACTAGTTTACACATAAAAGACACCCTACAAAACATTACACGATATTATTTTATTAACGCGAATAAATACGGAAGCTGATAACGTTCTTTTCGATAAGTTATATCAGACAAGTCGGACTACGATAAAAATTACGTTTTTAAACTAAAAACATATTCTTCGAGCCATAATCTAAGTCAAGTTGTAAAGATAAACATCTAAAGGTTTGGCAAAGGACACAAATTTTATTAGCAAGACTTTTAAGATATAAGATCAAAAACAGATTTGAATATTTAAACAAAAAACAAGAAAACCACTATTAAAGAAGCTTTGTCCTCTTTTGCGCATTAAATTTTGCTTAAAAAAGATTGTAATATTTTGTTAGTAAGGTATATTTTATTTTATTATTCCGTCGACAACATAATTATTTTCTTAAATAAATATAATATTTCAGCAAAGCGGTTGAATGATCATTTTTATTATCTCCACCACGTTCGCAAAATACGCGTCTTATTTAAATATTAACCTTAATGTAAATATACATAACATACATTAAAAAAACATACAGACGAATTGAGTACCTCCTTCTTTTGGGAAGTCGGTCAAAAAAAAATTAAAAGTATCCCTTGATGTTACGAATTTGTGACCTTTTTTTTAAATACATAACACCCGTGTTATTCAGCTATCGAAGCGCCAATTACTTTAACGTTTCACTTATGAAGTTTGCACATTGTTGGTGTTCAAAATTGTCTGTTATTGTTGACATACATATACTCGAACAATTTCAATGAAAAGTGTTCGTTTGGATTTAAATTCAATTACCAAGGTTGAAATCAACTTTCCCCATTTCAACTTTTACACGAAAACTGAAAATATAATTTCATTAATCCTTTAACTTTTGTACGAAAATCTCTGAAAACCTTTATTAATTACTAATTACAGATAGAAAAGTTTCCATTTTAATATGAATTTATGCAAGACGAATTAGAAATTATTAGAATTTTTATTCTAATAATTTCTAATTGCTAATAATTATTATTATTTTATCTCATTACATTAGCAATCTTACTTCATACTAACATTATAAATGCGAAAGTTTGATTGATAGATGTTTGTTAGCTTTTGTAGCCTAAACGGCTGAACGGACCTGGATGAAATTTGGCATAGGTGTAGAGGATAGTCTGGAAGAACACA
>LD688974.1:6325872-6357835 GCA_003118335.3 Papilio memnon | reverse complement strand
CATAAAGGAAAGATGTGGTGATGAAAGACATAGGCGAATTACAGATCATGATGTCGAGGATAGAAAGAAGTATTAATAGAAGCAATTAAAGAAAGCTGATCCCAATAGCATATGAGAGAGAAAGACAGTGTAAAACGTACCATAAACAATGGAAGCAAAAGAACATGTTAACCCTTTAGAAACGAGTGCATATTTAAGATTCGAAATAACTATCGTTAATACAGTATACAAAAGCAGGTGGCATTTTATTTGGCAAAATGCCACTTTTCCCTTCATCTCACTTGAAGTAAAAGAGCATTGTTTGATTATATCGCTCCGTCCCGTACGTGACCAAGAGGATGCAGTACTTCTATTATATGATTTTATTCAATGTCCCCCTTAAAGGTTACATTTCTTCTCGGGTCATATTTAAAAGGATTTTAATTCATTGACCTTTTAATTAGAACAAACAACTACTGTATTTGCGAAGTTTTTTTGATTCTTCGGGTAATTTGTAAACCATAACACTCAAGAAGATCTTCAGAATGCAATAATAAACACAGCAAGACAAATAATATGGTGATCCAATACAAACAATGCAAATAAAACAATTAGTCACGTTTTTGATTACGCAATCAAATACGAAAGTGACCACGTTTCGTAACTATAAAAAAACCGATCGATGACAAGCGTGCAATCAAAAAAGACAACTATCATTTTTAAAAACACGAAAAGAAAAGAACACGCGACATGTTATATAAACATATCCTCGGTGACAAAGAGGTATTTCGCAATGTCTCCATAGAAGGCGGATTGCGCAAATCGTGATGACGTCATCGCGCTTGTTCCGGCTTCACTTTCGCGAAACACTTTCACCGCGGCGTGTGGCGCGGGCGCCGTGTCCATTGTCATTCCGCTTAGGCATCGACTTGGATACGATAAATTATTCCGATACCGTTCGAAACGATTAAACGGATACTGTCGAATTAAAGTAGACCTATTTGGAACGATTACGGATATATTTAAAAACTCTTTTAATAATAATAAAAGGTACAAAAAAATTATCAAGATAATTTTACCTGAAGAAGAAATTATAGAACTACTAGCTTTCGCCCGCGACTCCGTCCGCGCGGAATTAAAATAAACAAAAGTGAGTAGCCTATGTGTTCTTCCAGACTATCCTCTACATTCATGCCTAATTTCATCGAGATCCGTTCAGCCGTTTAGGTTACAAACTCTAACAAACATCCATCCATCCATCTAAGCTTTCGTATTTATACTATTAAGTATGATTAAATAGAAAACAAAAGATCACGCTATACTGTTGCACGAATCGATTATTTTTATTAACAATAGTAATTGTGTTAATTTGAAAACATAGCATTTAATGAAATCAGGTCGCGAAATGAAAATTGCGATGACGAGAATGAGATGAAAATATTAAGTCTCACACTGTATCCATGATTAAGCGGACATAATAGGATAAATAATTAATATGTTATTGTGCATTTTATTATTGGAGAACTATATGTACATACTTAAAGTTTATACTGAGCTGCAAAACCCGCGTGTATTCTACATTACCGTGGGATTCCAAGACCTAATGTCTACAAAGATATTGTTAAGACAATTAGCAAAGAGGGTTTATTGCAAAAAATAGACAGCACTTTGAGACAAGACATACATCTACTTTTCCATAGTTAATTGAAACTTATAGTCATAAGTAACACTTCCCATGTCTATCAAAAGAATATTGCATGCCATGTCAGGGGGTCTATCAATCATATTTGCATGACAATTGCGAGAACGTATTCGTAACGTCGATAACTGTATGAGTATACTTTACGATTAGTAGAGACAGACTAATTTTTCCACCGATGTTACGAAAAGATTCTCACCAATATTCATTACTAGCTGTTGCTCACGACTTCGCCCTCGTGAAATTAAAAAAAAATATAAAACATAGCCTATGTTACTCACAGACAAATTACCTTTCTAACGGTGAAAGAATTTTTAAAATCGGCCCAGTAGTTTTTGAGTTATTTCAAAACATACAAAAATACAAAAATACAAATCTCTCCTCTTTATAATATTAGTATAGATTAGTATAGATAACCAGTCTGTTTAGTTGAGCGACAAATATTCTTATTAATGTAGAGAAATGCATTCATTTTTTATCTATTATATTTGATATTAAAATATTACCTACAACTCTTTAGAGTTCAGAATACTTTTTTACAAAAACTTTTTTTACTTTTTTTAGGTAATTTGTCAAACGAGTCTGTTTAATTTGATCGAATCTAATATTAAATTTGTCTACAATACGAATATAGGTAAAAAAGTAGAACATTCCAATACTTTCAGTGTTACCTTCACCTTGTCATTGTTGGTACAAACTAAATTTACTACACAATTCAAACCGCGCTGCGATAAATAGTTCTGATCAATTTACTTTGCATCTGCATTCACAATAAAGCGGGGTAAATAGCTTCTGTCAATCAGCGATACAATTAAGGGCCATTCATAACCAAATAGGGGAAATCGTATGAAAGGTAAAGGTAGGGATTCGAGCCAATCTTTACTTGTTTAAATTTAGGTCAATTTCTATATCGAAATTCATGTCGCGATCACAAAGTAATACAATTATGTCAATTGTATGGATAATAATTGTGTATATTTAAAAAAATATATGAAGATTTTATAAGACAATGTTAGGTAAAAAAGCAGTAATTGAAAAATACTAGTGAAAATTAATTAAAACTTAATAGCTTAAGACATTGAGATAAAATAAAATTAAAACGACATTAATTAACTTGATTACGATCTTGAGAAAGTTTAAATTAAGTTATCATTTAGATTGATATCGATTTTTACGATGCTTTAAGTATTTTTGGTAAAATATTGTGTAATGATGTATAATAAATTTATTTATGTAAATAAAACAGTCAACACACATAAAGAACTTGTAGGTTGTTCCCAGTTGCAGCTCAAACAGCTTTCTCTTGTCAAGCTGACATTAAAAAAACTAGGAGCCCACTTATTGCTTAATTGAGGACACATAAATACAAGTTTTACAAAGCCAATACATTCTAAACTAGAAATTCTAATATTTTTAAATAAATAAAGATAAATAAATTGAATATATAATGTACAGGCAATCAATATTCCCACGAAACTTCTCGAATTTACAAACACTGTAAATGAAAATAAATAAATTAATTCTGAATAGACAACCATATTACAAACCTAAAGAAAATTAAACAATAAATTCCTACACCAGAATAAGGCTTTGGTAATACACGATTTTATTACTATTCATTAAACCTCAATAACGCAAACTCATAAAACACGAGTATTCTGTTCACAGAACAAAAACTCGTTCTTTGTTGCTACCGGCTTTTTTTCTATCATTACTGCCAACAAGAGAAACGTGTCGATAAACAAGATAAGACCAATTTAGGAATGTATGTTTCCCAGGATTCCTACTACAGAATTATCTCGTGAGTAAGAGGGTACTTTATTCATTTTACCGTCTAACGCATCTAGTCTGCAAAGAGGTGTAAAATGAAGTTACAGTTTTATATTACGACAGAATTCTTGATAGCCAGTGTCATCATTTTTTTTTTATTCAGCTACCTTCTAAATAAAAATCTAGCCATTATCTGTAGTTATTTCGGAGATCACGCAGAAAAAATACGAATATGCGAACATAGACAAGTATTAAAAAAAGTTTAATGTAACGAGATTATAGAGAAAATTAGATGGATGGATGATTGTTACTTGGTGACTCTAAAACAGCTGACCAGGATGAAATTTGTCAGAGATTGTCTGGAATATCGCAGAATATGCCACTTACTAAACTTTTTAAAGTTAGCGGCGTTGGCGTTGGTTGGCGACATTGAAACTTTATCTAGTACCAACATCAAGACACTTCCTATCTGTTAGTGAAAAATATACATACTTGAGCAAACTTTTCTATTGAAAATTATATTAGCATGAAATACCCTATCAGACAAAACAGATGTTTCACAAAAGATGACGTAAACAGCGACTATAAAATTCGATATTTAATCAGCCGGTTTCCAAATAAAAGCAAAATATAGTTAGTCCAGCATCGTAAAATATCAAAAAGCGAAACAGTTGACAATACACCTTTCTAATATCGAGAACAAGCACAAAAAGAGAACGATCCAATTCGAGCTACTTGTCACAGCGAATTTCCATCAACGTTTTCTATCGACCGCCTCTTGTCTGAAACAATCAATTACATCTTCCCACACTTTCCATCGCTATTGTGACTGAGCGAGACAATGGCGTCATCATTTGAAGATTTGCAGACGGTTATCACGAATTACTATTTATACTAAATAACCGGGATACTGGCCTTTTGATTTCATAAAAGTCGCACGATTTTTGAGAAGTGAGTAATTTTTAGAAATGGCGATAACTCTATAAAACGTCTATTGTCATCAAAATATTTCACTTGCGCTATGCAAATAAATTATCCGAACTATGTGTTTTGGCAATCCTACTAAAATCTTAAATATTAATATTGAATCGTTTAGGATATCATTAATATGCACGCATTTTGATTATATTTTTGAATTCAATCATATTACAGGTATTTTAGGGCGGTTTGAACGTAAAATAAGCTCGCTGTTACCTATGTGTACTAATATTACAACAAGAAAATATTTGTATGTTTGTGTAACAAATAAACGCAAAAACTACTGAACCAATTTCAAGAATTCTTTTGCAATTAATTTTATTTATTTTATTACTTGATTATTTATTATCCCGCGGACGAAGTCGCGAGCAAAAACTAGTCCTTGATAGTGAAAAATTTGTGTTAAAATGTTGTAAGCCACAATTTCTTTTAAGCCTAATTATGTTTCATGTCTAAAATATCAGCTGATAGAATCACTTACCGCTTTCTTATAAAAAAAGTTCAGATTCATCGATAAAAACGTAAAATCACCAATACCGAAATCGAGTACAAGATCAATCACGACTTTATAAATAAAAACCTTTAACTGTCCACGCGTGACGATCCACGATTCCATTAACTACACTTTCGCACAAATTTTGCACTCGATTTGGTTATTTTTAAAATTACTGACCACTCAAACCTTGTTCACAATGAAAGCGACGGACAGACATTAAAATAAAACTCTTTTATATTAGAATCGACTAAATTTGTTGACCTGCAGATCAGTCCTCCTAAGCAAGATGACTTTCGATTAGCGATATGGCTAGTAGAATCGACAAAATGTGTCAAAAAGTATGGGAATTGTGACATTTCAATCAGCGATATCGAATATTACTTTGTCTAGATATTCAGCTCACGGTTCGCTTGGATGAAGCAGGTCAGTGAACCGGCTCTCGGATCAGTTCAATTTGTACCTACGTAGAGGGATGATTTGAGTTGTGTAAAAGGGCAATTCGCACTGTTGCTCATCAGCTTCCATAGTTATAGTACATCACGCTGAGCCGTGAGCTGTTGTTGAGCTGCGGCTCAATGGTTCAAAGCTATGGGTTGATCATTTGAACGGATTTATAACTGACTAATTGTTGAACGCGACTTCGTCTGCATGAAATTAAAAAATAACAAAAAATATTGCCGATGTTACTTTTGATAACGTAGCGTTTTAATGTTGAAAGATTTTTTTGTAATCGGTCCAGTAGTTATTGACTTATTTCACATACAAAAACCTAAAAATCAAATCCTTCCTCTTTATAATATTAGAATTTTGTACCAAGCGCATTTTATGAGGCGAAAATAACATTTTCAAAAGATATTCCTTAACTTACTGGGCTACATCTCCAAAAACATTTGCAGAATAAACAGTCCATTGGATCTCAAATTGGACTTAACAAGAGCTTGTAGTCATTAATTGGTTGTATTTATCAAGTAATATTTTTTTAATTGGCATCATTTAATTGGTAATAAACATATAAAAACTTTTTGGATATACGTCTTATCTCAACAGCGTTACAAACGCCGAGGTCAATAAAAACTAGACCGGTCGATGTTAAAATTTGACCACGGCTCAGTGGTCACCTACATTGATAAAATAACGGTACGATTATTAATGTTCTTCATATATTATTGTAGAAAAAAGAACGCCAATAACCTAATGGTTAATACTAACTATCAATTATGGAGTTGTGAGTTCGATTCACGTCACGAATCTACAAAATTTTACTTCGTGGATATAATACATATTAGAAACACAAGGTAAATAAAATATGTAGGCCATTGAATAGTAAACCTATAGTTTTGTATTAAATTTTGTACATCAAAAAATCATTCATTTAAGTGAAGGTAGATTGTCATTCTAATGCTGACAATCATCATCATCATCATCATCATCATCAACTTGCCCTTATCCCTTACGGAGGGTCGGCACAGTTTGTGCTACTCTTCCATACATTTCTATCAGCCGTCATATCTGAATCCACTCCCTTCTTAAGCATATCCTCTTTCACACAATCCATCCATACTTTCTTCGGTCTTCCTCTTCCTTTGTAGCCATCCAGATTCATTCTTAACACTTTCTGGTTTATGTCCCCATCGTCTCGTCGCATAACATGTCCATATCACGCTAACCTTTGCTTCTCAATTTCTCCACAATTCTAATGCTGACAATAACAATACTAAAAAAAAAAATCCGTAACTTTCACTTAATCCAACTGAAACGGTAAGTCTAAATCGATTTCAGATTCGAATTCGTGTAAAAGAGAAAGTTGGCATGTTCGATTTATTTGTATACTAAAGCCTACAAAACAATGGATACGCCAAGCAAATATTTAGGTTACATTGACTGTTAATTGATTGCCAATACAGAGAAAGTTACATCGCAAAATTCGAATTTAAATATGACTTGCAATTACTTTTTAACCTAACAAATTTATTTCGAAAATAGATTGTCGAAACAAGTAACATTATAGTAATAACAACGGATACTATGGGAAACTTTAGGAATAAATAAAACTGAACCATGTACTGGTAGTTCGGGGAGGCTGAAAACCAGCGCGGCCTTCAGTAAGAAGCTGGAGACCGCATCAGCTGAGCCTTCTCCTTTTGGTCAAGAATTTTTATTTTTATTTCATTATTATATTATAATTTGTAAATTTTGTCTTTTTTGTGATTTTTTTTTTTGGTCAATAAATGGTGTTTTATTTTTTTTTATTTTTTTATTACCAATAAATCGACCGTGAGTTAACATCGTCATGAGAGTTAATTTTAATTTACATAAAAAAAAATTAAATTATCTCGCATTTATTAAACTAGACTACCAATAGATGGCGCTAACAACAATATTTGAATTCATCTCTGAGGTTGTCACCAGATGGCGCTGTACTAACGTTCATAAAACAAAACTGTTCCTACACCGCGTAATCCATACATGTTTTTAAATAAAACAGCGTTCCTTATATCATATAAAATTGCCATACTCGGTAAATAACAATAAAGTAATTGAATTCGCATTGCTGTTAAATAAGATACCTTGTAAGTTGTCGAGCATGTAGCTGAGCAGCTTGGCGGTGCCGTTGGAGTCGTTGTAGATGGAGAGCATCTCCTTGCTGAGGGGGTTTCCCTGCAGCCCCAGCATCTGCAGGTGGAACAGCTTGCCCAGCTCGTACGGCAACATTCGCAGGTAATTGTTGTTCAAGTGCAACTCTCTGAAAACATATTGACATGGTTAGTTTAGTTGCAAATTAGTTTTAAAAACTACAATTTTTATGTATAATTGTGTTATAGTATAATGTAATTTTTAATTTTATGACATCGGTGTAAACCTTTTGACGATTTAAAAATATTGTTCTAATGTCAATCACTTTTTTTATGTATTTAGCAAGAATAGACATAGAAAAATGCAGTCTTTGCTTTTAATAACCGTTCTAACCCCTTTTTAACCCTTTAAAAATATTCTTCTTCCTCTTAAGGTGCCTCTCCGACTAGCGAAAGTTCTCCAAATTTAAAAATATTCATAAATTAAAAAACTATAGCCAAATTTTATAATTATATGTAAAATGTAAAAAAATCTTCTCATAACCATGGTCGATAATAACAATATTTAACCACGATGAATAACAAAATCTCATGAAATTGCTAACACAAATAACATTTGCAATTTATAGTGGTATTGTAATGTTAAAGTTCGTTGACCTCTGTGTGTCATTGGATGGGCTGTCATAACTCGTATTAGCTAAACTTCTAACTGTACAGTGTCATTCAAACTTTATAACTGCTCGTAACACAGACAATGCACAATGTTGTAAAAATTGCGCATTTTCCTCTAGACTATGGGATGTGGACCCTGGCATCTGTGCATACGTTCGACCTGGCATAATATTTGAATCTTTTAATACAAAAAGGTCAATCCTTAGGGACAAGTTCGCGCGATGACGAGAATCAACGCGCTTATCGATGCAGAGTTCAATAGCCTTGGCTATCTGGTTTGTTTGTCGACAAAAATATAAATTGTACCTTGTTTTCGACCTGCCCGGTAATAAGGGGCTTTATCTATTATCATATTTTTAAAGCACGTGCCATGTTTTTAAACAAGAAACAACCTTATCGCATTCATGATAAGGATCACAATGGTTTGTTATTGAACCAGTGTTGATAAGTGTATGCGAATTTTTGAGGCATATTTGTAATTCTGTGTATACAGTCGCCGGCCGAGTTCATTGGTAAATTATGCAAGCTGACAGCTTGGTAACGCCTGTCTTATTGAATATTTGTTGTTTATGAACCATCTTATATTATTTTTAGAATACTTTACTAAAATTATCGATATTTCAAATATAACCGTGCCTTTTTAATGTAGATGACAATTCCAAAGAAATTATTACGACAAGAGGACGTCCTCTAAATTATGACAGAGAGAAAAGCAACATTTTTAATCGTGTTGTCTGAGCACACTTTTCTCCATTATTCAGGCAATCTATCTAACCTAACCCACCTACAAAGATATACACTAAACAAGTCTGTAGGATCATCTAATCGTTTGTATATACGATAAGCCGGATATAACCGGATAAGTCGGATACCTTAGCTGTATGAGGTCGCCTAGCTCGACGGGCAGCGAGCGCAGCTTGTTATTGGACACATCGAGAGTGTGGAGGGCACTGAGATGACTGATTTCAGGGGGCAGCCGCTGCAGCGAGTTATCATTGAGGTACAGCTCCGTGAGGTGCGTCAGTTGGAACAATTGCGGCGCCAGGGCGCGCACACCTCCTGTTACCTGAAATAAAAAGAATAAAATATTAACAATTAATTCACTAGCATGAAGCCACTATCATACTTATCGAATACAGACTGAACAATTTTTCGACGTATATGTCTAAGTTTTTTTTTCTTAAATCAGTGGAAACCACCAGTTATTCAAAATAAAATTTTGACTCCTGCAAGCATATCGCGTGACAATAGCTTACTAATTCTTGATTCAACGTGTATTAGATTAACACGTGGCTGAATTTTAAAGCTAGAACATATTTTCGGTGTAGTCACGGTATAATATTTCTGAAATAAATTTGTTAAAAAATTACAGATTACACATTTTAGGCGTTAAAATACAAATTAAATTGAAAAAGTAAACACTTCTCGAAATATTTTCAAGCAACACTTATAGCATTGTTAAGTGCATCAGCACGTAATATTCTCACCTCAAGCGCGGTCCAGCACCCGGGCTTGCCTGCCGCGCGCTCCGCGTCCGACATGATGCGGTACTGGCGCCCGCTAGCGCCCTCGTGCTTGTCTTTGTTGCGAGACATTCTGTCACCTGGAAACAGTTAAGATATACTTAACACCTCTTTTGATTTACAGACCTCTCAGAGCGTATCTATACTTAATATTATAAAGAGTAAAGATTTGTATTTTCGGATTTTTGTATGTATTGAAATAACTCAAAAAGTACTGGGATGATATCGATTTTTTCTCACCATATAGGAGCTACGTTATCAGTGAGTAACATAGGCTATATTTTTTTTAATTTCACCCGGACGAAGTCGCTAACAACAGCTAGTAAATAATATTTTCACGAATATACATTAAATAGAATGATAGAGTACTATCAGTGTTTCTTACTGTACTTTACTTTATTATACATGATGAATCATGATCTAATCTAATAAATTAAGGCAAATTTATCAGGTTACATTCATAAAATAACAAATATAATTAAACTAAGCTAATTATAATTTCAACGAAATACACTACGAATCTCAAGATCATTACGCCTTTCAAAGACAACAAATAAATAAGTAAAAATCACCTAATAAGACTGATATGTCATACTAAATTTATAACTCTTAAATTATTTCACGTAGCCATGATGCATAAAATATAGCAGTCTGGAGGCTTAGGCTTGGGTACTAGAAGATTTATTTGTCCACAATCATTATAAAATTAATAATTATACCAATTAAACAACGTAACAATTTAAACTTGTAAGTAATCTGTTATCATACAATTCGACCCTATTCAATTAATTCACTTGACCGGCTTAGGCTGACCAAGGTTTACCTCGCTGTCTTTTTCCTTCTAGTCTGTTGACAGTTGTATTTAAAACACATTACAGCTCTATCTTCTATTATTTGTACATCTTTTTAATTCAATGGTACGTAATTTAGAAATCGTTTCAAATAGTATCCCAAATCAAACATAACTGAAAGTGAATAGACCGTATTCAGATGTCTTTTTCATACTTATCGATTGTATTGTTAGAGATAAAGAGAGCGTCGTTGACGCGCTTTCCCTGACACGCACGCGCACGGCGCGTATAAATTTAAAATCGTAAGTGGCTATGCAAATTGTTGACGTTGGAAATAATCGAACGCATTAAACATGGATCGTTCTCGTCTCCTTGAATGAAAATCGCCAAGGAAAAAAAATCGTGAATTACAAATGAAAAATCTAATATTACTAACATTATAAATGTAAAAGTTTAGATGGATGTTTGTTAGAATTTGTAGCTTAAGTGAATGGATCTCGATGAAATTTGGTGTAGATGTAAAGCATAGTCTGGAAGAACACATAGTCTACTTACTTTAGTTATTTTTTCTATTCCCCGCGGACGGAGTCGCGGGCGAAAGCTAATATATCATCACATTTTTTTGTCGTCTGTATTCTACATTGTTTTACTATCGATGTAATACATTTCATCGCATTAAATTAATTTCTTTTATAAAAAAACGGTCAAGGACGATCGCACTTAAAATATCTAACTTTAGCAGTAAGTAGATATACTACTATTGTTTACTTAATCCGGTTCAATAACAAAAAAAAATGTTAATTCAATCGAACTTTGAACTACGAGTACCTAAGTTTTTATTATATATATAACAAGGTGGCAAACGAGCAAGCGGCCATCTAAATCCGCCGAAATGGCAAAGTAACTGCTGCCTATAAACATCCGCAATTGCAGATGCGTTGCCTACCTAAATCGACGGACCTAAAAAGTTGGTTAGGGAAGACTACGAAAATCGAATCATCAAAATTTACGAAATAGGAAGATTAATGATTTATGAGGTTACAAGAAGCAACTTTGTTTCATAAGATTTATATCAGACCCTATGGATAAAATAACTTCATAACACGAATCTTGTAATTGAAAAAAATGTCTGCCGCAATCCAAATGAACTGAATATGCACAAATTGTATTGAATCGTTTTCTCGGAAAGCTTATAAATGTGACTAATAAGCGTGCCCTCGATTTTTAATTTCATTTACTTAAATTATTTTCATGCAGTTCTCAGTCTTTGTCACGTAGGCAATTCATTCTACATTTTGGGTCTCCTATGTGTTTCTTCAGTCACGGTCAGGGAAATAGCAATTATCATGTCAGTTCCTTGACATAGATAAAACCGGAACATTGTTATCTTAGATAACATAACAATCCGTTAAAGATTGAATAGATAAGAGACTAATTTTTTACGTTTCCTTCTTCTTTAAAAAAATACTACATTTATAATTTTCTAACCGTTTTCACGAAGGCAAGGTTTCAAGTGAATTGTCTACCATCGGTTAGGTTAAAGAATATTTATGAGTGAACAAAAAAAACATCCTTTGTGTGTGTATTTATACAATTAAAGAGAAAGTACATTTACGGTTACACCGAAGAAGCTTTACTTAACACGTTAAATGCCACCAACTTGCCTAAAGAGTCCGAGCGCATAAAGTCAAATGAATGCGGCCTACGCACGGATATTATAAAATCGTAATAGCACGGAACGTGTTAAGATGTCGATGTATACCTGACTCAATCGGTGGCCACCATACTCGCGTATAATGGACTTTCCGCAACAACACCGTCGAATTCAGCTGCGATTTCACTTTTGAAACTTCGCAACTGTTGCAATTTGCACTAAAGCTAGCACTACGGTGTAAAAAATTATCTAACAACTCAAAATTCATTGTCTATTTACTTTTACATCGCTGTTCAGGTATTAACAAATCTGTGAAATCTAACATTAGCCCGAGTTAAGCACTAAAAATATATATTCCGTCCATATAATTCTTAATTAACTAATTCGCGAAGTTTCTGCAATTTACCTCCATTTGAGGGTTTTTGCTAACGGAGATTCTTTGTTATCTATGTAAAAATGCATTAAAACCTTAACTAGGAAAAACAACAGAGTAATTACGAAATTCATTTTTACACAATCCCAGTAAATTTCCTATGCTAGTTCATGACCTATATTAAATACACCCACGCGAGAATTACGGCATTCAGTGCGTAGGCGTCTAGGGTGACTTTTCTACTAACCATATTCTAGTTTAGGAAATTTCCAACAAAAGTTCTTCATGAATATCGTTATTATTTCCTCTTTCAGTACAACCATACAACATTAAATATCTTGTTAATCATGAACCTAGTGTTACTTGTCTACAGAGTATAATTTGTGTTCATCAACGCCTGGATAAAAAAAGAAAAATGACTCACTTTTTTAAAAAAAATGTCTTCTGCATAACAGATTTCTAACTGTAAGTATGTTAAACAGTCAGTTATATTTTTAAAGAGGTTAATATTTTACTATAAGGATACAAACAGGTCATTAAAATGAAAAAAAAATGAAAATGAAAAAATGGTTTATTTAAAATCCAACAATCGTGTATACATGGAGGTAGAAAAATATTGTTTATGGATATAGTAGATTTTTTTATATGTAGTGATTAGTACCCTTGCACTAGGCGCAGCCTGTATCGTAAGGGTCCTGTTCTTAAGATTACACAAACGATCGTTAGACGGCAACAAATCAGTTAAAAGTTATGCATAAATTTGCCTGCCATTAGTTTTAAAAATATCGTTTTAAATTTTACATAGAATCAATAAAATAAAATAGCTACAATGATAGAAAACTTAATATACTATTTTAAGAATACCTTCTGTGTCATCGTACGTTAATATTAGCCTGGGAAGTTCTTTGAACTTTAGGAAATCAGTGCAAAATATAGGATTTTTATGCTTTTTGACCAGTAAATGAAAATGAGTTCAATCTCCCTTTAATTCAACTAAACTCTCTGGAGCAATTTATCCGATTAATTTAACAAATTCAGTCTGAATTAATTTTTAAATGGTTTTAGATGAGTAACATTAAAGTCACGCAAGTAGATTCAGTTGTCCAAAGCACGTTATTTATAACAAAACAATACGATAAATTTTAGCAACTTGGATTAAACGCGTTATATGACTAATAGTTAAACGGCTAACAAAAAGTGCGAAGTGACGATCGCAAAAAGCGAGCCCGTAGCTTAGCAACAAGCGATCGAGCGGCGCTAGCAACAAGTCGCCTGTCACTGCCTTCTTATACCCGTTGACCAACCTTACAATAATAAACCTTTTATAACGTCTTTATTAAATAAATTTTATCATTAACTCTACGTTCATTCATAAAATCATATTAAAAATTACCTTCTATAAAAAACGTGTGTCTACTTTCATTTAGTTAAGTTTAAACGAGAAAAACATAAATGATATAAACGTTTACGAGTTGTATGTTAACCAGAATTTAGGTGACAAAAATAGCACATTATAATCATACTAATATTATAAATGCGAATGTTTAGATGGTTGGATGGATGATTGTTAGAGTTTGTAGCTTAAACGTCTGAACGGATCTGGATGAAATTTGGCATAGATGTAGAACATAGTCTGGACCAACACATAGGCTAAGTATTTTTTTAATTACCTTTGTTTTTTTAATTCCACCACCAAAGAGACCAAGTAATAAAAGCCTAGTTATCCGACATTGAGGCGTGAAGTAGCGATGATTCGTTAAGATAACTGACTGCGAACCTTGTGCGTACTTTTGTAACCGCAAAGTAACAATAATACTCTTCTATACAGTCGAGGACGTTTATTTCCTACCCATTTCGGTGAAATGTCATCTGAATACAATTAGAACGAAAGCTGATCGCAACAAACATATTTGCTAAATTAAAGATCTTATTGTGACAGTTGTGTGATTTTCAGATAAGGGGCAAAATTTTAAGCAAAATTTGTACTGAACTATAATAGGTCAATTTCTAAATCATTCTAGAACCAAAATTGGGTGGCCTCTGTTGATTCAGTCACTCATAAGCCACTGTCAAAGAACGGGTATATTGATTGCTAAATGCTATCGTGCCGAAAGACAAATTGCACAAAGGGCGGATCTAAAACTTTTTTGTTCTATCTGAAAACTGTATAGTTTTACTGTAATATCTACATTGAAATACAACCACAAGATTATTCTGTGTAAAATATTTCTTGTAGGAATATAAACCATTCAAAATGTGAATCAAATTATATTAACTTTCACGTAGGACATAACATTAAAGGGTGATAACCAAAATTTACATAAACTATCTATAAATTAGTCCATATATTCAATTTTATGTTAATAAAGTTTTAACCGGTTATGTTAACCGAAAACTTACTTAGGACAATATCAAATTTTATTTGCATCTGTAAACGCCACTGGTAGTAACTGGTAGTAACGTCAAGTAATAAAAACGAAAACGTTACTAAGAGCGCACCTTTGACTAAACTATCGCACAATTGTTTAGTCGCGCTTTGATTCCTATGAGCTTATATAGGTGCGCACACTACTCGATTTTTAGTTGTGCAACTAAACAGTTGAATGGACTGCGAAACAAACGACAATCGCACAACTGTTGTGCGATAGTTTAGTCAAAGTTGTGTGCCCGCTCTAAAATTGACCGCTCAGCTGGTCACACGCATGTTGCGTATAGGTCAAACAACTGTTGTAACTGTTATATATGCTAAACCGTTTTAGCAAACGTTGAATTTTTACGTTAAGTTTTTCATTTATAAAGTTAACGCTTTGATGTCATTTTTAAAAGCGTTCAGTTTTACTGTCAATTCAACTGTACAGTTAAAGTAACATTTAGAGCGTGGTTGCAGGCTTTATAACGTCAATAATATAGGGGTGTATTCAATAATTAAATGTATATAGTTAACACTAGATTAAAACTAGAAAAAAGGCTGAAATAATCATATATTAAAATTCATTGTTTGGTTGATTTTATTCTGCGTTTTATAAAAATACCACCAGATAAATCTTACTAATATTATAAATGCGAAAGTTTAGATGGGTGGATGTTTGTTAGAGTTTTTAATCTAAACGGCTGAACGGATTTCGATGGAATTTGGTATAGATGTAGAGGATAGTCTGAAAGAACACGTAGACCACTCAATTTGTTTTTTTTATTCCACGCGGACGGAGTCGCGGGCGAAAGCTAGTATGTAATAAATTTACTGTTGTCCTACAAACAAGAATCTTATATTGATTTATACATCAATGAATTATATAACCCAAATAGAATAGACAGGAAGTTTTTGAAAAATCAACTGACCGCTAACATCAATTGGTCGTTCAACCTGAATTAATACATTTGATTTTTTTTCATCAAAGACGACAAATTTCGATGCGGTCTTCGAGGTCAGGGATGTGGTTCATTGCGCTGCGACATTAAATTTGCATTGATATTTACTAAAACTAGCTAAAAATACGTATGTTCAAATTTATTCATTATCTATGATTAGATATGTATAAGGCATTGTTGCTATTGACTACTGTTATGGGTGGCCCGCACTACGTCTTTAAAATTTTTCAGTTACGACTTTATTGTACTAATGCTGGGTTCCTGAAGTTTTCATTTATTTTATCATTTCCTACTGCTTGATCAGTGTTAAGTTTTAATAAGTTTTAACGGAGTAAAACTCAAGTTACGGAGTTCAGAAACGTATTTCATGAAGTTATCGAACCAAAAACACTAAAGAATCTTTAAAGTAGCTGGGATACCGTCCATAAGTGAACTGTGGCCGCACTGAAAGGGTTAACGAAATAAGATGTAAGATGTCATTGTCTTGAAGGAAGCAGGATACTGAAACGGAGTAAAGTCCGGGACAATAGGTCATTGAACTTCCTGTTGCGACATTCACAATGCGAAATACGAATATCTGCTTGGAATTGCACATTGTTTTTTCTGTGATTTAATTCGGCAAGATACTTCGTTTTTAATATTTTATTTGAGGTTATAGTCAATTTCAAAGATTTCTTTAAACCATTCCTAATAAAATCTTGTGCCACTAGTAGCAGTAGATTTGCGATAATCGAATGTCCGCTAATTAGGTAGTCTAGTTTTTAGTTCTTTGTGACTACAACTCAGTGAAACATGTTACTTGCGAAAAAATAGAATAGACATATACGTCAGCCATTGTCGTAGAACAATGAAGTTATATGACGGGACGGATAAAATTGGTCCGCAAATCTCATAAACAACTATACTAGTTTCATAAATTACTATTTTATTAGACGTTATAACATATCTTTAAGTGGAAAACTAATGTGGTAGATTTGTCAAAACAAAATTAAGGTTAGGGTATATGGTGTTATAAATTACTAGCTGTTATTCGTGACTTCATTCGCGTGGAATTAAAAAATAGTAAAAAAATATAGCATTTACTCAGTGATAAAATATCTTTTTACTGACAGGATTTTTGAAATCGACCCAGTAGTTTTTGAGTTATCCTATACATACAAAATATAAATATTTCCACTTGATAATATTAGTTAGAAGTATAGATTTCGCACATGGGGTTATATTAGTGTCATTTTGAGAAATAGTGTCGACTTAAGTTATTGTGCTAAAGTCAATATTTATTATCGTTAACGTTCAGTGCGTTATGTAAAATAATTTCCCGTCTTCGAGCACCGGCGTGAGCGGTAGCTAATTGTCAGTCTTACCCTTGATACGGGGTTGATAATACATTCCCATACACACAAAAGAGATAAACATATTCCTGACATCCTTGTTTCATATGCATGTTTCAGTTTAGCATTGACGCACGTAACGTTTTGAAAAAATCACTTGGATATACGGTAACAAATTCTAGACTTCTCTTTAATCTATACTAATATTATAAAGAGGAAAGATTTGTATTTTTGTATGTATTGAAATAACTCAAAAACTACTGGGCCGATTTTAAAAATTCTTTCACCGTTAGAAAGGTAATTTATACGTGAGTAACATAGGCTATACTTTTTAATTTCACGCGGGCGAAGTCGCGAGCAACAGCTAGTCTAAGTATATAACAACTAGCGGTTCCCGTGCGGCTTCATCCGCATGAAATTTTAAAAACTTTATTTCATCGTTTACGTTTGTCAATTTCTCAATTACAAATGTCAAAATTACCGTTACCATAACAACTTTGCTTCCTTAATGTTGGCAGTTTGTATTTTATGGTCCCTTTCCCACATTAGGGTTTTCATCCTATTTATTAACCCCTCAGTTTAATGGCGTGAAAATATATAGTCTAAAGCGTGACGTAAGTGTAGAGCTTTTTATTAAAAACAGAATTATTCAAAAATATGCTGTAATTGCTGACATCTTACGCCACAAAGAAGTGTGTGTTTACGCTTTATTATATTAGTATAGAAGTATAGAAGTATAGAATAAGAATAATAAGTATAGAATATAGATAGACATAGCAATATACAATTTAGCTTAGTGGGCGATCCATTTCTTTATTCCCTCTTCAAATCAATTATTGGCATTAGTTAGACCCCTTTTCTACTGAGCAAACAAGTCGCGCTTTTATGATGTAAAAGTTACTTAAACAAGGTTCTAAGACCTAAATGTGTTAAACTAGACTAATAGTTAATTAATCACTAATAATGAAGTAGCATTTAGTTTAGTTAATACAGATGTCTTTTAATGGACTCAAAAGGATTATGTTTTAATTCCTTATCTAATTAATTTTAAAGAGATTAAAACTAGACTACAGCACTTTCAATTGAGGGCATTACAAGAACACCTTATGATTGTTCATAAGACATTCTGGATTATAATTTAAGGGCATCCGAGGTCGATTTAAATGATAACTTATCTGTTATTTCAGTTGTTTATCAGCACATCATTTATGTAATAATCAGTGTTATTAAACATATTCAGTTTGTTCAATTTTGTTAAATCCAGGTTTACTTTTGTTATTTGTTTCCTATTACATAAATGAAAAAGACATTTGTGTGTTGTTCCAGTATTAATAATGAGAGGTGGTAATATAGCTAAAATAGAATCAAAGAAGGATCTGAACTGGTTAGAAAGGCACTGCTATCGGGGTTAGTTCTGCCAGACAGTGTATAAAACCCACTTAGACAGAGATAATGAGATAAGGGGTAGAAGTAAGAAGACGGCTAGTAGTAGTAGGGAAGCACTAGTTCTCATTATATATGATTTAAGCACACCAGGTCTAATATCCTTAATATGGGGCCTTGGGCAACCCGGAGTAGGGGAGTAAAATCTAAACGCTTAAGGGGACATGGTTGTGTTCCGTACGGAGATCCCATTCCCCCCTTTTCAGCGATGTTGGCGACCACCGTGGGGTTTTAGTCGGTGCGAGTCCGACATATTCCGACTCTTGGCCCCAATGCGTCGGAACATGCGTAGGCATTTTCCCACGTAAAAAAAAAGGTCTAATATCCTTTTTAGTCTATAATCTATATCAATGAAGTCCTCAAAATGCGATAAGAACTCAACAATTAACCAGCACACTCACTCACATGTATGGAATGAAGCAATAGAACTTTAGATTTCCTATAAAACTTTCAGGCACTTTTGAATAGACATGGTAGCCTTTAAAGGAAGAGGCTAAGAACCGCAGAAAGCTTTTCATGTGTTTTATAAATATTGTAAAGAAATACTCAGAAAACTTTTATGAGCTGTTGTTTTAAATTTGTACCATAACATTTTAGTAATTATTTAGTTTTCAGAAATCTAATACATGTCTAATTCGTACATTTGGCCAGTTTGTGATGTAGTTCAATAAAATAGATAATATTATGATTCTGGACAATTTAGATTATTTCTTCTAAATATTTAATCTGTGATTACTTTTTGCCTGTCTAACATGAGGGTAATGTTAAAAATAATTGTGGATCTTTTCCCTACCCTAGTTGTTAGCCTGTATACAAAAAGTGGAGACTATTCTTGTCTAACAAAACCTGTATAATCCAAATGTTTGTTTATTATTATTTTGTAAGATTTCATCTTGTGGATCTTTATAACAGCTAGGGTATTATAAAACAGAACATAGGTATATTATTTTAATGGCTAAAATTAATACTGTAGGAAAACATTATCCAATAATGTAATTTCCAAAATGATTATTATGAAAGGAGGATAATGATATTATGATGGTTTTGTAAGAATAAATGTGTGTATGCCTTTACAATTTTTTTCTCCAAGAGTTTTATTTGTCCCTCGAGAATCATTGGAACTCATTTAGTCTTTGTGATTGTTTAAATTACTAGTTTAAAATTGACAATATGAGTTCTTTCCTCATATAGAAACCATAATGTAAGTGTTTATTTAAAAACCTAAAACATTCAATTAGTTTTAACACAACTTTCCTTGTCATCATGTCCTTAGCGGTTCTAATAATATGAATCAATAGCTCCGATATAGTTCTTGACAGTACTATGTAAGCATAATGATCTTATGTACTATATTTATATGATTAATTATATACTACATCCACCTATGTTTTTTATGATAAAAAGTAAATTATACAAACCACTAAAATTATTATAAGATAATATAATATGTGCAGTAGAATTTTCATTATAACCTTGGTGAGTAAAAAATATATATCCGCCAACTCTAGAATTGATGACATTAATTTCAATATGAAGGTGAATCGTACAAAACAATTTACTTTAATAGACGGAACATTAAATATCTTCGTAACAAATTTGCAATACAATTACGAAAATACTCAGGCACCTAATTTGAAATGGGGCCAGTGCCACAATCAGACACAACCATCTGGCATTGGGCTGCCTAAGAAAGGACACATATGCATTGTGCCGCCAAAATGATTCAATTATACGCCTAAAGTGAAATGAAAGATGTTATTACAGTACCACACTTATCTAAGTAAACACTGATAGTAATTGTTATTGTGCCATTACTCCTACAAAGTTTTAACGATAAATTGTACCTTCGAAACAACGAGAGAGGTCATGAGGGTTGCTAAAAAGACTTGTTCTGATAATGGACTATCTTCGTACGTGAAACACAGACCCCAGGAACATCCATAACCTCTGCCGTTCAGGAGGTGAACCTAGAGTTTAGAGTCAATTAAAGGTCATAACAACCCTCTGATTGCTATTTGAGATCTACTTTTGCATTAAAGGAAGGTTTTAATTCATTATTTTGATGATTATTCAGTAAATGCGTATGATCTTTGTATACAGCTGACATAAAGAGTAGGGTCGACGCAAAGACGACTCGAAGCGCCAAATCACTCCTGGTATTCTCAATAAATAGTGACATGAATGACGATTACTATAAATTCTACGTACCTTCATCTACTCCTTAAAAGCTTATACTTCAATTAGGACTATAGTAACGGGAAATAAATCACTGTAAACACACAAAAGCACAATCTTGACAAACACCACATCAAACGTCCATTTACCGACTGCAGCGACAATAGGTCATAGCGGCTATTTCTAGAACTTTTGCACTTTACCAAAAATACTATAGACAACAGGTATTTTTTACAGATTATATATTATTTTGACAGTCTAATAAAATTAATATTTTCAACTGCAATTTCTGAAAAGAAAGCATAGTCGTTAACTACATTTATAAGAATCGATTTACAAAACAATTTTGTAGAAATGTGTCCTTGTCTAACCAGGTTTGGTTTTCCCCGGGCCAAGCTTGAAAAATACATCGTAGGTATTTTACATTATTGGTACCAAATGTACGTTTAATGCGTTTAACCAAGGATAGTAGTGAGTCAAGATCATGATAAAACCTACATAAACGTAGGACAGACCTTAACTGGGTACTTATACTTATATCCCTAAAAACAAAAAGTCTGTATCACTGATCTGTTCATTGAATCTATTGTTGCTTGTTTGCCCGTTCATCATCATCTTCATCATCACCAGATAACTATACGTCCCCACTAAAGGGTTCGGAGCCTACCCTAAGGGGATCTTTGCCCTAAAATATGTATAGCTGTTCTAAGTAATGCAATACTAAACCAGTGCCGGATTAAGCCAGCGCGGGGTTAAGTGGCCCTTGGTTTGCTTTAGGTTCTCATTTTTAGGGTATTAAATAAATCATTTTTTTTTTCTCTCAGACAGGCGTGGAGCGTGGGGCCCCCAAATTTGGGAGGCCCGTAGCATTTGCTATTCTTGCTATATGGCTAAACTGACACTGTACTAAACCAATACAAAAGGGTTGAACCATTTCATTTAATTTGGTTATGCTTGTTTATGGGCTATGTTTGTTTATATGTTTAAATTGTGTTTTTTTGTATATTTTTCAATAAAATAAATAATAATAAAATTATGTGCTACAGAATTCAAAAATAGAGCAGAGGCTCTAAATACATTTTATACACGTCTTCATTTCAATAATCGTGCAATAATCCATTTTAGTTTATTTGTAATCGTTGCTGAAAATGAAGAACGAGTGTGCATTGAATTTAAATTTATGTTAAAACGATTTCTTACACGACCTCATGAACTCAGTCCATAAATTGACTAAGTTTGATACCCTACTCATAGCATTCTGGGTATTTGATTTTAAAAGTCGTTAACAACATATCGGATAATATTTTGAATAGGAATAAAAAAATACGAATATGGTAGAAGTTAGTAAGCTTATGTTGAATAATTCGACAATTGGTAAATTAACATGTGCTAGTCTCCTGCATCCTTACACGGACAGCTGTTTAACAGCATTTCATACTATGTTAAAATTGTGCTTGAAGGGATCATTTTTATTTTGGACACCGATACATGGCATTAGCATCGTAAGTAAATTAAAATACACGTAGAACATACATTATAACTAATGTTCCAAATATGTCGTGTTTGTACCAAGTGTTTCCTGTTTCTTTACTTACTCTGAATGGAAAAGTTGTTTTGATTAACCTTAAACATACATGCAACACTATTTATATTTAGAGTCTTTTAGTATGCATTTTTATTTAACCATTGATTCAAAATTCGTAGCATTAATGTGGTGCCGAGTTACAAATACTTATAAAAACCATCTTGTTATCACTGTACTCCAAAATACTGAAAGAGATGACAAAACGTAAATCGTCATCCGTATTTATAAGCAGTGGCAGCCCCCGTTTAAATAATTACCTCATAATAATATTCTTGTAAAATTCGTGATTATTACTCACGACTCACTGTTTTAGGAACCAGTGAAATTAAATTACGTTATGCACTGAAGTTGGCGTATGTAATTATTATAAAAACATAATTAATTTGCTAATGACTTCCGAACTGTTTCTTGCTTTTTGTTCCGTTCTCCTTGGCCTGTGTTTGACATTGACAGTTTTCTACGTGACACCTTACCAAGTGGTACTGTTTGCGAGTTAATTTATGTTTAGTTTATAAAAATATATTCAAGTAATAGTTAATTTATTAATCGGGACGATTTAAAAGTAATGGAAGTGTTCATAAACAGTCAGCGGAGCGATGGACGCTTAAATTGAAAAATCACATCGAATTTGCGATTGTGAATAAATATTCTTTCGCTTTTAATTAAGCTAACATTATTGACGTGTGATAGTGATATTAGAATCGTTATAATTTATTTAAAATGGTAGAAGCAAGTAAGTTATGGTTTGAGACGGCATGTAGCCAAGCTCCATGTAATACTTTGATCCATCCTTGGACTTCTACCTGTAAGGATGCCACGGGAACAATGCTTCTTAGTTGCATTAAAGGCAGTTATAAATTCTACGCCATGGTGTATCTTGTAAGTTAATATATTTATAAAATACTGTAAATAGAACTAAATTACAATGTTTAGTGCATAATACTTGATTTAGCAGGTTGGGCATATAAGTGTGCAGTTATCCTATTGGCAATCAAATATTATGTCTACAGACTTTTAAAATAAGTACTCAGGTATATATTATGTAAAAGGAATAGAATAAAGCATAAACATTGAAGTTTTCTCCATAAAATGATATAATAAAAAATCTTTTTTTAATTTTAAGTGTATTGTGTAAGATTAGAAAATTATCCAATACAGAATTTGGGCTGTATTTAAGTTTACTGGTGTGATTTTTATCAAAGAAGATTGATTTATCATGTTTAGTTGAATGTTATCTTGTTACTCAGTGTATAATGCAATAATTCTTTACAATTGATAATGAAGATTATCCTTTACCCTTGACCAATTTAAATTAATTAAAAAAAACATAATTCATATTACTACATTTTTTTAATGTATTTGGGTGAAAAATTATGAACTTGGATTATAAGTAATTGTTTTGTGATTGGACATCTACTACTTTTTTATCAATAAACTTAGGGTCCTTTAAGTAGTGTGTGTACCATTTTCTCAATGGTCAGCAACACATCTGTAGATCCTCTGGTATTGGGGATTTGTATGGACATGTTGATCACCTTGGTGTTACCACTGTTCAAGTACTCCCTTTTCTTGCAAAAAAATTAACTTAATTGCAAAATTGTTTGAGATTATTTTTTCAATTCCATCAACTCTTGACTTTCTAATGAACATATTAAAATTCTACAACACTATAATATGTATTTATGTAAGATTTTAATTATTCACTTGTTTGCAGATTCAAATATTAATGAGGGGCAAAAAATTGGGCAAAGAAGAAATGATTGAGCAATTCAAATTGTACTTAAAATCAGGGATATTCGGGTTGACTGTGGGAAGTTCTTTTGTCACATTAAACTGTATATTTAGGTAAGTTTGTATTAAATGATATTCTATTTCTGGGGTAAATTTTACTAATACCATCTTTATAATGTTTATATAACAAAATAACAAAAAAAATATAGCCTATTTTAATCACTGATACCACCTCTCTAGTGGTGAAAGAATTTATAAAATCGCCCCAGTAGTATTTACGTGAATTGAATACATACAAAAATACAAATCTTTCCTCTTTATATAATAACTAGCTGTTCCCATGCGGCTTCATCCGCATGAAATTATAAAAACTTTATTTCATTGTTTACATACATTTGTCAAATTATCAATTGCAAATGTCAAAATGACATGACATGATGACAAACTATGGCAATCTTGCTTCCTTGATGTTGGCAGCAACTTATGATCTCTTTCCCACATTAGGATTTTTATCCAAAATATGAAACCCCTAAGTTTAATGGTGTGAAAATATACAGTCTAAAGTGTGATGTAAGTGTAAGGCTTTTTATTAAAAAAATAATTATTCAAAGATATGCTTTAATTGCTGACATCTTAGGCAACAAAGAAGTGTGTGTTTACACTTTATTATATTAGTATAGATAATATTAAAATATAATTAAAAAATATGGTTATGTATTATATTTACAATATACATTGAATTATTTAATTTTACTTCAAGATTTTACTGTTAATATACTCAGTTTCAAAATTAGAGAGCTTATATATGTAGGGGCTGATATCAAAGAAATGTTTTTTCATTATCTTCCTCCTTATCCTACTCCCGTAGGGTCGGCGCAACAGGTTTTTGTCCTTCACATAACTCTATCATACGTCATCTCAGTCATCACTCCCTTCTTGATCATGTCACCTTTCACGCAATCCATCCATCTCTTTCTAGGTCTACCTCTACCGGTGTACCCTTCCACACTCATACCTAACATTCTCCTTATTACATGCGATTCATGCCTCCTCATAACATGCCCATACCATGCTAACCTTTTACTCCTTACTTCTCTACCACTGAAATGTTTTTTGTCCACATTATCTTCTTTAATATTTTATCACTTATTTTTAATACATCTTCTCTATCCATTCTTCTTTTCTATCTTGTTTCTATTTAAAAAAAGGCAAAGAATACAGAAAAAGAAAAATATAAATCCTCTTCAAGTCAATATTTTTGTTAGATGTTTCCGTAATGGAAATTGAAACACAAGTAAATGCTCATATAAACATTTAGAGTGGGCATTTGACTAAACTATTGCACAACTGTTGCGCGATTGTTGATTGTTTCGCAGCCCTATCAACTGTTTAGTTGCACAAATAAAAATCAGGTAGTGAGCGCACCTCCATATAAGCTCATAGGAATCAAAGCGAGACTAAACAGTTGTCCGATAGTTTAGTCAAAGGTGTGCGCACTGTCTTACCAATGCTTTGATTAACAGTGTGTCTCGATTGAAAGAAACAATTGATGTTGTAACTGTATTTAATAAAATTAGGCCACTGTTGAAATAACAATCAGACAAAGAGGGCTTTGAATTTAATTTATTTAGTACTAGCTGTTGCTCGCGACTTCGCCCGCGTGAAATTAAAAAATATAGCCTATGTTACTCACAGATAAATTACCTTTTTGACGGTGAAAGTATTTTTAAAATTGCTCCAGTAGTTTTTGAGTTATTTCAATACATACAAAATACAAATCTTTCCTCTTTATAATATTTAGTACTAGTACTAGCTTTTGTTTGCGACTTCGTCCACCCTGAATTAAAATAGACTTTTTTCTATGGCACATGTTACTTAGTGATACTGTAGCTTTCTAATGGAAAAAGAAATAAAATTTGTAAAGAGAGACACCTGAAATATTAAGACAATGCTAAGTCGAGGACAATATGCTTATTGAATGAAATAAATTATGTGTAGGAACGGTCACATTTTACATAATGTTGTAAAAAAATGTAAGTATTACTTTATACTTGTATGTATTTTATAATAAATTATTATGATAATGTTCCGCAAATTTATGTTCAAGGATGTTGGCATAAATGGCTTTATTTATAGTTAATTATTTTCTTAATGTTGACTCAATTTAATGTTCTTATAGTTGGGCTGAGGGTACAGTACACCATTATATCTGTCTTGTACGCACTACCTCTTACTAAAATTATAAATGCGAAAATTCGTATGTTTAGATAGATGTTTGTTAGAAAATATGACCTAAACGTCTAAACGAATCTCGCAAGTTTCGCATAGATAGAGAGCATATGCTGGAAGTATACAAAGGCTAGGTAACCATTTTTTTATTCCGCAAGGTGTCACGGGCGACAGCCAGTTACTTCATATATTTACCACTGTTATGTTGTGTTTTTGTACACGATATAAGGACAAATCTGAGTGGGGACTATTATGAACTACCTTGTAATACAAGAATGACTTGATTCGATTGGGGTGATATGTAATAGTTATAAACATGTGCGTTTTAACATCGTAAAATGTTGAATTACAAAAATAATTCAACACAGTGACTCAGATCCGTCGAACCACACCTGACACGATAACAACGTGATAGGATTACTGGAATGTATATTTTAACGCGACGAGTCCACCAAAAAAGGGAACTTTTGCAGACCATCAAGATGAGAAAAGTATCGTATCTCGGCCACGTGTTCAGGTACGACAGATATGATCTCCTCCAACTCATCTTGATGGGAAAAGTTGCCGGAAAGAGGAGTGTGGGCCGTCGAAAGAAATCCTGGTTACGCAACATCCGAGAGTGGACGGGAATTGCGAGTGCCGCCCAACTATTTCGCCTCGCAAGAAATAAAGATAAATTTGGAGAACTGACCGCCAACCTTCGCTAGTCGGAGAGGCACTTTAAGAAGAAGAAGAAGAAGATATTTTAAAATCATAGTTCTAGTTGTTATATTTCTGTCTTTGAATTAAGAATTAGTCGAAATGTATATGAACAATTATATGGTCTTCTTAATGTCGAGATCTCTTATAGACTGTTAGTGTAGGTTAAAGCTACCTGTGAACTTTTAATTATTGTGGTATAAGGGCCGAGATACACATATTCGAGTGGTCAACTTATTAGATTTGTTATGGCTTGAAGTCTCAATTATAATTACAGTCGTAAACTGTGGTCGGTGTATGATGGTGTGAGATTAGTGTATATCGGCCCTTAAATATGAAAATTGTACGTGTACATTTTAAAAGAAGTCTTACTCGGTGCGATTTTTCATTTGTATGTTATGTTATGTACTTATTTATTGATTTAAATCACAATTCTTGTAAATAGTGTACATGTTCATATAGATTTTCGCACTTTACTATCTTGTCTGATAAAACTTATTACGTACGTAACGTATTACGTTTTAACCTGCCGTATGTTTATACACTTCCGCTAATTCTCTATCCATTTCATGTTTCAAGATCGTCGATATGTGATTTTCTACGACGAGTATTTCTTGTTATGAATAATTAATATTTTTTTTGTGTCTCTAGGGCGTTATTCTTCAGCCAGTTCAATTACTACACGACTGTTTTGCTGCCATGCACTGTGAGCGGCCTTGCGGTTTACTTTGAGCCGCCGTACAGAAGAGTTATGGTTGTCAATTTATTTGTCAACTTGGTGAGAATTTTTGTGATCTTATATTATTCCATAATCCTTAGCCTGGCTGAAGACAATAGCAGAATGATCAGACGAAAGAAACACTAGAATATAAAGACATTCTCCGTTTGTGTTGTACCCATGTTATCATCGTTGGTTGGGCCAGCTCTGACGTCACAATATTCCCTGTTTCGTTACTCTGTTACTATAAGGATGTTTACCTGATTGATAGTTATGTTTACACTCAAGTTGTGAACCGATTTTCCTGTCGAATTAATTTAACCCGATTGTAAAAACAAAGTTATTTTGTAACAATATACAGTTCTGATTTTTTCTGTTGTCTGTGGTATGTTAGAGACCACAATAGTTGTAGATGGTATTAAATAAGTATGTGAGTACCTTTTATTAAACTATCGCACAACTGTTTAATCGCGCATAGATTCCTACAAGCTTATATGGAGGTGCGCACTACTCGATTTTTAGTTGTGCAACAAACAGTTCAATTGGCTGCGAAACAATAGACAACCGCACAACAGTGGGGCGATAATTTAGTCAAAGGTGTGCGCTCGCACTAATATAATTGTGTATCTTAAACTGAACGATTTTCATGGTCATTTGGATTTCTTATTATAAAAAAAATGGAAAAATATTTAGGAAGTGTTCTACAAAGTACTACAAATGTTAAGAAACATTATAGTCTGTACCACTCTTAGTACTCGCATATTACCATACAAACTTAACGATGGCTCGCAAATTCGTTTGACATTGTGCACAATAGACTTGAGTATCGAGATAACGAGATGTTGAAAATTCAGACGTAGTACAAAGTTTGATTCTTGTAATACTTTATATTTGATTTTTCTATTTAATAGGTATTCGAATATTGGGTAAGAACATTAGAAATGAAAGGATGGTTAAGGCGGACACCTGGCAAAGAAACTTTAATCTTCATGTTTGGTAGTGCCGTCTTCTTCTATTTAATGCGCAAAGAAAGAGAGAACAGTAAACGAACGCCATTGTTTTGGTAAATATATTAATGTTTATTAATTAATTAGGATTACGGAAGAAAAGATTAAGCCAGTAAGGTCCCTTTTATTTCTTAAAATTATAGGTTCTTCACACCGCCGAGGGTATCGAAGGAAGTTGGCAAACCAATGAAAGGCATCAGTGGAAGGAGTCCAGCCTGTCCGCACAAAGGAAACTGCATGAATTATATTACAAGGGTAAGTGATTTACTAGCTTTAGCCCGCGACTACGTCTGCGAAGAATTAAAAAACGTGAAATGTATTATTCCAGACTATGTGTATCAAACAAATATGTACCGGTAGGTCAACACAAGTAATTCCAGTGGGTATAGATATTTTGTATGGTTAAAAATCTTCCCATAATTTTCCCTATGATGTTATTAGGAATTTACACGTATTGCGTAAACATATTTTGTTTATAACTGGAATGACTTCTACAGTTTCCTCGATTGTCTTGCGTGAGGATAAATAGTTGTTTTGCCATTAATTCTACTTAATAATCCGGTTAATTGTTACATATCTTTGTATTTAAATAAGGTCAGTTATTTATTAAATCACAAAGCTTATAGTTAAAAGAACTGTCGCCCGCAAACTTCGTTAGCGCGGATTTTTTTTTTAAAACGTCATCCTTCTACCGGTCAACCTTCTACCAGCTATCTTTTAAAGTCCCATCAAAATCGGACAACCCGTTATGCATTTTCACAGCACGGAATTAAAAAAAAGTAGCCTATATGTGTATCCATGTCAGCTACCCTCCAGTGAAAGTCCCGTCGAAATCCGCCCAGCCGTTTCGGAGAATACCCGGAACAAACGCGGCTTGCGGACAGACAGACAATTTTTTTTTTAAAATGCGATTTTCGTTATTAGCAACGCAAATACATCATCTTCCCGAAATCTGGAATTTTTCTTTTGCTATTACAAACAGACACTCCAATTTTATTATATGTATAGATAGATATAGATATATTCAAATCCGTTTTAATGCTGATTTATATAATTCTACCTTAGGAAGTGTAGATCGTTACAAATATCTTAGCGGCTCAAGGTTATGTACTGCGCATTACCCTCCCCCCGCCCACCCAGTTTGCCCCCCTATACCTTGTAGTCTGCGCAGCGAGTCATACTACTCCGAGCCGACAAAATATTTGACAGCCTGAATACTTACCACAATAATAGTAATCAATATTTAGGGCCTGTCCCACCAAATTGTAAATTGTCTGATAACAATCCAACATGTAAAATATGTGATGGAAATATCCGATTTTGTTACCTTATGTGACAGTGACGTAATTTTTAAGCTATCTGAGCCTCTATCAGCCAGTGGTGGGACAGGCCCTTAGTGTTCATTTATTTAATGTTAATTTCAAAAGTGTACTTTAGTACTAAGTTTTTATACATCCATAGAAAACAAATATTTTCGTGAGCAGAACAGAAACTTCGGATGGATGGATGTTTGTACCCATCTCTGGTTTAACAGATCTCGATGATATTTCCAGATCATAGTCTGGAAGAATACGTAGCTTAATTACTAAGTTTTTTTTATTTTGGTAGTCCGTGCTCTCCGCCTATTTCTTTGGGTTTACAGACTTGTGTTAAAGTATAAAACTATAAAAAAAATAAAGTTTTTACTTGTTATTATAATTGCATGATATTTTATAACTGCTTACCTAATTAACATACAGAGAAAAAAATAATATTTTATGTACGTTATACGCTGCAAGGCCAGATTCAATAAAAATAGCGTAAGAAAATAAACAATTACCAAATGATTTTTAAAACACAAACCTCTGGTGTCTTGAATAAATTCATCGCATAATATTGCAAGGCAAAGAGAACATACAAACATTATTTTTTCTATATTTATAATTAAATTGAAAAAAAATTAAGTTATGCCAAATCAGACACATTTTTATTATAAAACCGACCAAAGGTTCGTCTACAATGAAAATGTTTTCTTACTAAAAACTGACTCCAGTTTCAGGTTAAATTCAATCACTGTACAGTAGCGTGATAATCAAAATGCCTTTGTACTTTTATGGTTAAGTAATCTACGTATTAAAATCGTGACAATTTTCATGGCCTTGACGCATTAATATCTGTCTATCCACAATTACGCACACATACGTTGTTTTTAAAATATAATTACTTAAGAATACAAGCAAAATTGACTTTAAAAGGCTTTTGATCTCAGCTATACGTCCCAACTTTTGGAGCGCGAAGCCTGCCCTAAAATAAGATGACTAGGCCATAATCAACCCAACTGGCATACTTCGGGTTGACCTCACACGTATCTAAGAATTTCTTCGCATATATGTACAGGTTGCATCGGGTAAATGTACAAATAAAATTGGAAAATCGCATCGGTACATGCCGGGATTCGAACCCAGGACGTTTCGATTACCCTAAGTTACTGCTAACTAGAAAATCTTTCAATACATGTTTTAACACGTTCCATGCTACTATCGTGTCGTATTAAAGTAGAGAAGGGTGGCACTAAACGTGTTAATGCTTTACATTCCAGGGTACAGTACAACTATTCGGGGTAGGTTGTGCTATGACAATATTGCGCACAATAATTCCTAAAATCCTGACGCCGACGAAAGCGCTGAAGTCATTGAGGCTATCACATCTTAAACTTGGCTTGTTCTTTGGTGGATACATCGGTATTTATAGGGTAAGTGCGAACATAATCTTAGTATGGTACAGTCGGGGAATCTGGCGGTGTTCCACATCAAGCTACAATCGTTTGAATATTGAATCGAGACGCGGAACAAATATCAATACAACGCAGTTTATAAATGGATATGTACGAAGAAAAAAGTAGGTTAGTAATACACGGCTTTCTTTTTATTATTATACCTTCGTTTGCACTCACTGCTATCTAATTAGTTATTGGTAGGAAGAAGCGGAGTTTGTCTCGTTGCAAAAACAAGGCATATTTTCCTGAAGTGGAAGACCGCGGATTTGCTCGACTGTACGTTTTATTTAAGTCAATGCAAGCAATGAAAATATGTGTCATGGTAGTCGAAAATGATAGTAAAATATTATTAATATAAATAAACTAGCTGTTCGCGTGCGGCTTCATCCGCGTGTAATTATAAAAACTTTATT
>LD688974.1:6279747-6297127 GCA_003118335.3 Papilio memnon | reverse complement strand
TTGACATTTGCAATTGATAATTTGACAAATGTAGGTAAACAATCAAATAAAGTTTTTATAATTTCACGCGGAAGAAGCCTCAAGGGAACAGCTAGTTTTTATGATAATTTTATTGAAACTCATGATTCTAAAATTATTTAGTGCATTCAAGTGAAATATCTTGTAGACAACAAAAATGTTGTCATAGTAGAAGAATTTTCATTACCTTGAATATGTATTTGAAGTGTATCTTAATGAGAAATACAAAACGATGAAGAATTAGGGCCTGTCCCACCAAATTGTAAATTCATAACAATCCAACGTGTAAAATATGTGATGGAAATATCGGATTTTGTTACCTTATCTGACAGTGACGTCATTTTTAAGCTATCTGAGCTTCTATCAGCCAGTGGTGGGATAGGCCCTTAACCTCATTACATGGAATCGCGTCCAAAGAAGATATCAATTTATCATTTCGATAAAAGATATGTTTCCAAAGGCTTCATTCTTACGGAGATTACAGCGTCCCCTCTAGATGGGACCACGAAAATGTAAATTTCTTTCATTTAATATTCATAGGCAATTACAAGGCTTAACCGTAATGGACGGGACTTTCTTCAGACAAATGTACTACAATATTTCGCTCACTCTAATGGTGTGGTTAAAGGTAGATTAAATCACGTAAATTGAAATAACTCCAAAATCTTAATCTAAACTTCTATACTAGTATTATAAAGAGGAAAGATTTGTATTTTTGGACTTTTGTATATATAGAAATAACTCAAAAACTACTGGACCGATTTCAAAAATTCTTCCATCATTAGAAAGCTATGTTATTGCTGAGCAACTTAGGCTATATTTTTAAATTTCACGTGGACGAAGTCGCGAGCAGCAGCTTGTATATTATAAAGAGGATAGATTTGTATTTTTGTATGTATTGAAATAATTCAAAAACTACTGGGCCGATTTCAAACATTCTTTCACCATTAAGAAGCTACGTTGTCGCTGAGTAACAGATAGGGTTTTTTTACAATTTTTAATTTCATGTGCACGAAGTCGCAGGCAACAGCTAGTTAGTGATGTAATTATATTATAATTTGTATTTTTATTACTGCTTGCGCACAACCGAACAAATATCGGAGCATTCACTTAGACTCTAGTTTAGATAATTCGAAATTGTTAACTCCTATCTTATTTTGAGTAAAATTTGATTGTTCTGAGATTCTTGCTCTTGTCAAGATTCAATTGAAATGAGCATCATGTCTGATCATCGGTATGTTTCAATGAAAATCTGTACGATTGTTCTCGACGTTATTGAGTTCAGATAAAGCTTGCCTTTTCAATAACGACGTCGCCTTTTGAATACAAATCGTTCCTCTCGTGTTGGTCTAAGATTATTCCATTATTACTGAGTATTTATGCCATTTTTATATCTCATTTCTTTTAATACCCATACGGTTTTTATTGCTAGGAGTTTATAGTATGGATCTAGAGAGCTTTTATAGAATATTAACTAGAATTTTAGATATTTAGACATACACTGACCAGGCAACTGTAAACTGTGAAAATCTTCTCATTACCTAAGCTTTTATTGTGAAAAGGAAAGAATCTATTGTTCGTTTGCTGGCATTGAATAGGAACTAATCAACCGATTTTAAAAGTTTTTCGTCATTAGAAATCTACATTATCGTTAAGTAACTTTTGCTATATTTTACTTCAACGGTAAATGTATTGATATGACAGAAAAAATAAAAGACATACATTCTTTGACACAGGCGAACCTGGGGCGGATCCTTATTGATAAACGGTCGTCAAGATAGTTAGATCAAATTGGATTACGGTACCTCTGAAAAGGAACTAACTCAATAAAACCCTATTTAGGAAAAGTTAGTCTTGATTTAGTTTGTAGGTAATCTCAATTGTGCGGTTATATTTTTAAATAGGTTATTTTTCATATAATTCGTGCAAGTACTTTTTATGGCTTTATATTTGCTGCTAATTGTTTATTAACCTAGTTCGTCCCAGCGTATAACTCGATTAAGCACCTTTGACGCTGTGCATATAAAAATAATAAAACAAAATAGTTTTAAAGGTAGTGAAGTATACCTTAGTAATATTATAAATCTGAAAGTTTAGATGGATGTATGTTTGTTAGAGTTTATAGTCTAAACGGTTAGACGGATTTCGATGAAATTTGGCATAGATGTAGAGGATAGTCTGGAAGAACACATTACTTTTGTTTTATTTAATTCCATGCAGACGGAGTCGCGGGCGAAAGCTTTATAAGAAGTATGATTGTGAGACTTTAAGGATTGAAATACATTTCAATGTTGTGACATAATATAACAGATGAAGCACATTACAGTAAACAATAAAGAAGTCTTTGTTATAAGTAATGGAAATATGATTTCGCCGCATTGTCTTATAACAAAGAGAAAACATTCGTGTAACACAAAATATCATCACGTCATTCGTTCCTTCTTAACTTTTTGTATTAGTTTTTCTTTGACCTCATTTTCGATCGTTATTTGTGTGTATATGTATGTTCCAATATAAGACAAATGTAACTTAGAAAAATGTACTTCTCAACAAAAATAACTAATAAGAACAAAGCGCTTAAAGTCCATTGAGGAATTTATGTTGAACAACTTAAGATATCATTACAATCTGTTTTGTACAAAAAAATCATCCTTGTCTTTTTTCTAGAAAAATCTCTAAATAGAAATATGTATTCATATTGTTTAATAGTGGAAACCTATAGTAAATATAAGTGGTAGAGCCCGCTTTAACATCTTCGCACAAATAGGTCGGCTCGCCCGGTGAAATACCACGACCACACAGAAGACAGGCGTGAAGTGGGAGCAATTCCGTCTGATAAGTGTGGTGCCGGCGGCCCAACTTTAGTCCCTTTTCCTTCCCATCCTTTTTCGTATAAGTAAAGGATGTGAAGGGAAGGTAGATTTGATAGTCCAGGAGACGTATAGGAAGGGGAAATATCCTCATTATGTGCGTTTCCTCCTCCGTCTAATAAGGGCAGGCAACGCATCCGCTATTGCGAATGTCTATGGGCAACGGTGGCCTACCCATTTCGGCGGATTCAGGTGGCCGCTTGCTCGTTTGCTACCTTACGATAAAAAAAAGCTGCTAATCGACCGGTGTAATGTTACACGACGAGCATTCATGTTACTCGATACGTAGTGTAACACGTAGCACCGCGTATCGCCAGTCAATCCTCACCTTTACATATTGTATTTTTTTCTTTTGTATCCAAGTTCCGTGATATTAACATATTTACAAACTGCTATGTAACAAAACGTATAGGAAAATGTAAATAAGTACAAGCAGGAAATAACAACACTATCAATAGCTGAGTCGATGCCAAAATTGTTTCGAAGATTTTGTCCATCGACAATTTTTTTACAAGAATTTGTACGCACAAACTACAGCAAATTAATTTGAGTAGATAGTAAGCCTTTTTAAATGCGGAATTTTTGTTGTTAAGAATTTAAAGAATATTGTGATGAAAGGAGAGACTCGCGAGTTTCCAGGAATTTTATCTCGGAACTTTATTATTCTCAGCTCATTGGGCTTCAACATATTTCAATGGACTGGAAACTCGAGGTACAAAATTTATTTTTAATATTAATTTTGTAATTTTAATTTGTGTATTTTAATAAACATTTATTTTGCTTAAATAAAATAGCTGTATTAAAATACGTTTTGTATATGAAAAGCTGATTCAAGTTTTTCAGAAGTTTCACCATTTTCTCTGCTTATTCGATCGAAGTGATTTAAAATTCAAATATCTTGATAACTTATTCTCTTGCAGATTTCGAACAAATAAATTTATAAATTGGCATTTTTATTGCCTTTGATGCGTTTTACCATATTTCGTGAGCTTACTAAGAATAGAAGTTTGTTTAAAAGCTAGCAATGTATAGTCTAGTTTACTTTTTTTATGGAAAATTCTGTTTTGTTTGTACTTTATGTTATAATGAAATAATTTTAAAAACAAAAGATTCTTTTAGAATGTATTTTATGTCGAACGATTACGAAATCAATCATTCAACATCATTCAGATTAAGGAATTTATTCCTTGGATCGGGAAATTTAATAACAAGCCATTGTGTGATTAGAAATTGCACAATTAACTGTGCAATCATTTCATTATAATTAATTGTTAGTGTTTTCTTATAGAATATACTTATATCTTTCATTGATAGAAGCCATGCCCCGTCACATTCAGATGTACGTTGTTAGTCATGTGAAGGATTTTGCAACTTATAACATCGTATTAAAGTCCAATTTAGAACGTAAACCACTTGAATGTATTCGTGGAGATGAAGTAGGATTTTCATCAACCATTGTTTCTGGGATTGCTAAATAAATTAAGGATTCATGGCTTACGTTTAGTTATATTAATTTATTTTGATCACGTTACACGTAGTCGTTGAGGGTTCGATCTGAAAATTTTGTATAAAAACAATTTGGCAGCTCTCATGCACTTTAAAAAGTGACAAGAATATGTTCGATCTAAGTAATTTGCAATCTTGAATATGGTTAAAAAGAGTAAATTAATAAAACATGTAAATTATACTAATATTATAAATGCGAAAGTTTCGATGGATGGGATACTTACTTTTGTTTTTTTTAATACCGTACCAAGTCGCGGGCACAGCTAGTTATCTAATATTATAAAGAGGAAAGATTTGATTGTTATCATTGAATAGGTTTCTAAACTACTGTACCGATATCAAAAATTCTTTCACCATTATAACTACACTAGCTTTCGCCCGCGACTCCGTCTGTGTGGAATTAAAAAAAAACAACAGTGAGTAGCCTATGTGATCTTCCAGACTATCTTCTACATCTATACAAAATTTCATCGAGATCCGTTCAGCCGTTTAGGCTGCAAGCTCTAACAAACATCCATCCATCTAAACTTTCTCATTTATGATATTAGTAAAATTATAATATTAGATATTTAATTTCGCGCGGATGAAGTCGCGAGGTAAAGCTAGTTTTATACTCAGATGTGTTCCTTTCAATTTCTCTTCAAGTAAAACCTTAAATTAATCGTCATTTGTATATTTCTTTGGTTTGTATTCCAAAAGGATATAAAACGTTGAAATAAAAATCTTTCCTTATCCACTTTACCGCGAGAGACGACTAGTAGCGCCCTCTCTCGACTTAAATGACCAATAAATACTAATGTCGAGTCACCTGAAACTGTTTTACGATTATTTCAGTGTTCCGGGAGGGTTCTGTTACTTAAATATACGCGGTTACTTAGTACAGTTATCAATAACTTGTCAGCTAAAGCTTGAAGTTTGAATTATACTTGAATAGATTATAATGTTAGTCATTTTATGTGATAATTAAATTTCTTGGTAGAAGAAATAATATTGATATCATAAATGCGAAAGTTTGGATGGATGTTTGTTAGACTTTGTCTAAACGGCTGAACGGATTACGATGGAATTTGGTATAGATGTAGAGTATAGTCTGGGAAAACATGTAGGCTACTCATTTTTGTTTTTTTTATTCCACACGGACGCAGTTGCGGACGAAAAAATTATTTTAAAATCTATTCTCGAAGACAAAGTATTAACAATGTTTACATTTTTATATATTTTGAGTTAAATATTAGATTATTATAAAGTAGAAAAAGGCAAGCACTATCTATATTTAGAATGAAATGGGTCAACCAAAGGAGGGGTTAATAAGGCAATCAAGCAGAATTTATTTTCCCTCGCTTGTGTCACGTTCCCGTCCGCAATAGTGCCTTTATTTATAGTAAAACATTATAAAAGTCCCAGCTACTAAATCATTGTGTGCCAGTGAAGTTAATATCACGTCTAATTTAGAGCGCGCGCACGTCTTTGACTAATGTATCGTACAACTGTTTAGTCGCGCTTTGATTCCTATGAGCTTATATGGAGGTGCGCACACTACTCGATTTTTAGTTGTGCAACTAAACAGTGGATATTGTTGCGAAACAATCGACAATCGCACAACAGTTGTGCGATTGTCGATTGTTACAAGTTACCTTAAGACGAGTTAGACGGCAGATTACTAAAACGACATTTAAATGTACAACAGCGTCTTAAATGGTCACGTTTTAATTCGAAATGACATTAAAATGCTGTAGTCTGTTGGATTCTAAGCGACGCTTACGAAGCGGAGTTTTTATTATTCGTTTCAGTAAAAGACCGTCAGTGTGATAGTTGGACAAAGCTTATGTTGTCATATAATAATCGAAGCATAATATATTATTAAAAATAATAGTAGTAAAGAGAGAAAATTTACAACAAACATGAGTAAATAATAATAAAAAAAGTAATGATAACTGGATTTATTCAAGTAACTGTCTCCATCATATTTAGTAAGGTATAAATATTATTTTTCTATAGCGTTAAAAATTGAGTTAAAATAAATTATTATTGAATAAGTTTTCAGACATGTTTAAGAAAAATTTAATGTAAAGTTTGAACACAATTTAATTTGAAGTTCTCGTCGCTAAACTTAGACTGCATTCAAAATATGTTTGAAACTTTGAACTATTAATAAAATGGACTATCACGACGTTCTCTTCCCACGTCTTTGAGTAATTTTTCTATTTACGTATCTGTTTTAGAACATTTTTTATTCTATTAATGTATGCTTTGAAATTAGGAACCGTCCATAAAAACAAAATGGAGGTCATTTTTTTTTCATTTTCTGCTATTGTAGATGAAAATGGCTTCTTAATAAAAGTTCCTTTAAAACAAGAAAAAATATTTTACATATTAATATGTCTGAAGACCCAAATTGAATGTTTTTTTTCCAAACTCCGTATAGAAATACTCATAAATTGATATAATCCGACAGTCAAAGAAATAATGCAACATTTTTAGGACGAGAAAAATTTAATCTCCGTCATATTCTCGAAACGTTTTCTGCGCGATTTTTCTGGTAAAAAGTAACGAACAAATCCGGGGAATTACGTTGAGCCGTCTCTTGATTACATCACGAGTTTAACAAAATGATTTCGTGATATCTTGATCCGAAATTTTCTTTCACAAACATACTGTAGATATTATTTTCATATACATTTTTAAGAATAGAAAACTATAGCAAAATTTACTATTTAATGTAATTTAATAACTATAAGAGCGGGCGCACGCTTTTGACTAAACTATCGCACAACTATTGCGCGATTGTCGATTGTTTCGCAGTCAATTCAACTGTTTAGTTGCACAACTAACATCGAGTAGTGCACCTCCATGTAAGCTCATAGGAATCAAAGCGCGAATAAACAGTTATGCGATAGTTTAGTTTCAGGTGTGCGCACGCACTTAAGCATTGTTGGACAATTAGTAATTGAATTGCTGTTTAAAACATTTTCATTTAGAGCTATTTTTTTTTATACTATAAGGTGGCAAACGAGCAAGCGGCCACCTAAATCCGCCGAAATGGCGAAGTGACCGCTGCCCATAGACATCCGCAATTACAGATGCGTTCCCTACCCAAAATCGACGAAGGAGGAGACGCACATAAAGAGGATATTTCCCCATCCTATGCGTCTCCTCCAACGTCACATCCACTTTGCCATCCAAACCTTTCCTTATAAGAAAAAGGCGGAACGGGAAAGGGACTAAAGTTGGGCCACCACACTCATCAGACGAAACGCGGAATTGCTCCCACTTCACGCCTGTCTTCTGTGTGGTCGTGGTATTGCACCGGGCGAGCCGACCCATTCGTGCTAAGATGTTAAAGCGGGCTCTACCACTGTTAAATATAGAAATCATATCGTTTTAAAAATATAAAACACTAAAAGAAAAAGAGTTTAATTATAATAATGTAAACCTTTACCGTATTAATAAATAAACAGATAAAATTAAATTAAATAAAACAGGTGAGTTCCGAAGAAATTTAATTAGACATTCAGACGGTACGTTAATTAAATTTTAACTATTATAACTCACGAAGCAAAGAGCTTGAAGCAATATTAAGACTGAAGGAATAATTTTATATATATAAATTGAAATTGAATAAATTGTTATGCAGTTTTATTTTTCCTATTTAAGATTTATTTGACCCAATAACCTAATTCTTTTATAGATACTTCAAAAGATGTAGAAATAAAGATGTATGTAAATAAATCAAGACAACAAATTATTTATAAGCAATACAAACAACTTATAAATCTTTTATGTTTACTAGCCGAAAACAAAGTAACTAGTGAATTTTGGCTGTCGTATCTCTTGTATTAGAACATATTCTCTTTTCTTTTCAAAGAGAATGAGCAGGATAACAATATTCTTTTGCAGTAACGTTTCGACATGGGTAAGACAGACAAAGGCTCACCTTTTTTCAGAACATTTGTCTTACTATGCCTTTGACAGACAACTGTCATAGGTTCACGAACGCGGAAGAAATTAATAATTCATATGAAAAATTGTATTCTTGGTCATATTTTTAGAAAACTATTTGTAGTACATTGTATTTATACCCTTACTGTGTTTAATGTTTTTATATTTAAGTGCTTTTTAACGTTTATTTGATTTTAAATGGTATTTTTTTTGATATTTTCCTTTTACTTCGAGCGGAATTCAAAGAAATCTAGTGATAATGATAGCCTATATTCATCACCAGCTCACTATACGTCCCCACCAAGGGGCTCGGAGCCTACCCTAAAGTTAGGGTGACTAGGCCGTAGTCAACCACGCTGGCCAAGTGCGGGTTGGTTGACTTCACACATATCTTTGAATTTCTTCGCCGATATGTGCAGGTTGCATCACGATGTTTTCCTTCACCGTAAGAACGTCGGGTAAATTATGTACGTATGAAAATTCGAAACATCGAAAAATCACATTGGTACATGGCGGCGGGATTCGAACCCAAGACCTGTAGATTACAAGTCAAGTGTTTAAACCACTGAGCCACCGACGCCTTCAGTATTAAATAAACTTTGTAATAGTAAGAGAATTTATTGAATCGGCTCAGTAGTTTTTGAGTTTACTCGCTACATACATAACAAATATTTCCTTTTCAGAACCGATTCACTAGCAGATTACCGCACAACACAAAAACAGGTACAGTCTTAATTTGCACAATACTTCTGTATGTAACGTAGGCGAGCACTTTTTAAAAAAGGATTTTTGTACATTCATGATCAAAAGTGAAAACGTGATTTGGTTTTTCCGAAGAAAAAGTTTTCATGCAATATTTTTTATAAGAATATGACAACAAGTATATTATACTAGCTGTTCGCGTGCGGCTTCATCCGCGTGAAATTATAAAAACTTTATTTTATTGTTTACATTTGTCAAATTATCAATTGCAAATGTCAAAATGGCATGACATGATGACAAACCATGGCAATCTTGCTTCCTTGATGTTGGCAGCAACTTATGATCTCTTTTCCACGTTACGGTTTTTTTCCTAAATATTTACCCCCTAAGTTTAATGGCGTGACAATATCTAGCCTAAAGCGTGACGTAAATGTAGGGCTTTTTATTAAAAAAAGAATTATTCAAAAATATGTTGTAATTGCTGACATCTTAGGCAACAAAGAAGTGTGTGTTTACGCTTTATTATATTAGTATAGATTGCAAAATTAATGCACACTTGACACACGTAGGTTCAGGAATATCAACAAAGGCCGGCCTACATAAACAAGCCGCTTATAAATTAGCTGACGTGAAGTGTACCGCAATTAAGGTCGATGGGCTAACCTTAAACAATCGATAAATTATTATGAAATATGACTGCGATAGCTATAGCTAGCCATCTATCCATATCGCGAGTATAATTTCCTAGTTTGGTACAGTCGGGGAAACTGGCGGCGTTCCACCTTAATAGCTACAATCCTTAATAAATACAAAAGCCAATACAACGCAGCTTTTAAACGAAATCGGTTAATAATTCACGGTTAATTTCGTTTTATATATATTTATTTTATTATACTTTTGTTTGAGACAGTCACTGTTATCTAATTGGTTATTTGTAGAAAGTTGAGTTTATCTCGTTGCAATGAACAAGGCATTTTTTCTAAAGCGGATCATCGCGGATCTCCGCGACTGTACACAAAGTATGAGAAACTAGTGTAAACTTTTTAGTGGTTATGCTGTGACTCCATTAGCACTTTTTCCTAGAGGATTTATGGGTGAAGTTCGTTTATTTTTTCCCCTATTAATGGATGTAAGTTTATTATTCGCGAATCGCAAGGCAACTTGGAGCGGGCGCATATCTTTGAGTAAACTATCGCACAACTGTTATGTGATTGTCAATTGTTTCGCAGTCAATATCAACTGTTTAGTTGCACAACTAAAATTCAAGTAGTGTGCGCACCTCCATATAAGCTCATAGCAATCAAAGCGCGACTAAATAGTTGTGCGATAGTCAAAGGCGCGTGCTCTTAAAACACTAAAATCATATCTTTACAACTAGTTAAAAGACTCTTATTTTAAATGTAAATATTAGTAGATTAGAATGTGATTTTACATTCTAAAATGTAATTGGACTTTTAATAATTTTATTTATTGCATCAAGTTTAGGTTTAACGAACTCTTATTTAAATGGGGGCATTTAAAACACGATATCTGAATTGGAAATTATATATTTACACAAATAGCTCATATAAAAATTATAAACTTACTGAAGTTACATCATTTTACACGATACATTTTTACACATAAAAAATGATTCCTTAATCCAAAGCATTATTTACATTACAGATAATAAGTATGTTTTAAAAATTTCACGAATGTTTCACAAAATAAAAACATACATAACTGTTTAATTTCTTAATACTTGCATTACATTTTACACAAAATTAATAACTAAATCCAGCTACGGCAATTTTTCTTAAGAACACTTACACATATGTTTTTGATGTAAGATGTTCTCAAGTAAAATCAGAACAACTGATATTCTCAGTGCAACAAAGTTATATAAAATTACTAAATAACAGAACAAGAGGAGATATTTACAAGAATTGAAGGTTTTTTTTCAAGTGTTCAATATATCTTAAGAAAAATCTATAAAATCTATTTTATAAACATTATTTCTTAAAACTAAAATGAAATACCATTTATTTTAATTACAATTTAAATATAAAGACTTTTTTTTTAATAAGTATTTAAACTAATCTTTTAACATTTATTATCCAAGAATTTAAAAAGAAAACTTAAGGTTGACATCGCCATTGATTTATCTTCAACTACCTGTTGCCCGCGACTTCGTCCAACCAAAATTAAAATAAAAAGTAACCTATAATATGCCCGTCTATGTCAGCTACCGTTCAATGAAAGTCCGGTCGTAACCGACTCAGCCGTTTCGGAGATTATCCAGAACAAACGCGACTTACGGACATACAGACAGACAGACAACTTTAAAAAAAAATCGTTATCAGCAACGCAAATACCTCATCTTCCCGAAATCTGAAATTTTTCTTTTGATATTACAAACAGACACTCCAATTTTATTATATGTTATATGTATAGATATAGATAAGGAAAATGGACGGTTATTTTCGCGCTGTTAAGATTATAAAAGTTTTCGATTCAAGAAGCATTGTTCTTAGTATTCTTAAAAAATATTATATCTCTCTACATCTATGTCTGACCCAACAATACATCCGTAAGATCGATCCGAAATTTTTTAATTACTTTGTAAGAAAATGCGTACGAAAACGGTTAGATCGATATCAGATTTTAGTCTTTCGTCAGTTATTAAGCTAGGTATTAAAGTGGAAGAGCGGGCGTACACCTTTGGCTAAACTATCCCACATTGTTGTGCGATTGTTGATTATTTCGCAGCCAATTCAACTGTTTGCACTACTAAAAATCGGGTAGTGCACCACCATATAAGTGCATAGGAATCAAAGCGCGAATAAACAGTTGTGCGATTGTTTAGTTTCAGGTGTGCGCACGCTCTAAGATGATAAACGGATCGATCATTGGGTTTGGTCAATATGTAGAAGTATCCTATCAAGTAGGTTCTATTTGTGCCGACTGTGGGTTCTTGTCCTTCCCGAAAGGGCTCCCAGCTTCACCATCCCCACTGTTGCCGCTGTTCGCTGCTACTGATGTCAGAGGCACCTGTGAAAAGAACACCTTAGTAGCTTATCTGAAATGTAAAGCCTATATGCAATGACCATCTCTATACATAATACGTTCATACTACGCTAAGAAGTTAGAGGACGACAGAATACGGTATGGACGGAGTGTGAAAGAGGATATGAGTAAGAAGGAAGTGAATTCAGATATGACGTTGATAGAGATCTGTGGAAGGTTAGTTAATCCTCAATAAGAAAAATGAAGGTGATGACATCGCTAATCTCTTGATCTTTAAATTCTATGTCACTGTTATAATTTTTAGACGTGTTCTAGCACACTTATTCTTATGAAATAATTATATTTTCTGATCTTCCCCCCCTTATCCTACCTCCGTAGGATCGGTGCAGCAGTTTTTCGTTCCCCATGCAAGTCTATCATCCGTCATGTCAGTCATCACTCACTTCTTGATCATGTCATGACGCAATCCATCCATCTCTTTCTAGGTCTACCTCTACCGGTGTACCTCCAAATTCTAGCTTAAGTTCGTCTTAATGTTGAAGATTGATTAATGTGAAACAAAAATATAGAGTACTAAGTAAAAATAACTTTGTAAAATAATGTCTTAGATTGATTGAAAACTATCAATAAAGATTGTGAAATAGTTTAAGATGAACGTGTGCAACAAATCAAACTGTACGAGTACGCTGCGGTCGATTATACAGATATCGATATTCTATTTTGAATAAGATGTTAAACGTAAATATTATTCAACATTCCACCAGCCAGCAAACAGAAACATTACATATGGTATTATATGTAATCCCACTAATATTATAAATGCAAAAGTTTAGATGGATGGATGTTTGTTAGAGTTTGTAGCTTAAACTGCGGATCTCGATGAAATTTGGCATAGGTGTAGAGGATAGTTTGGAAGAACATATAGGCTAACTAATTTTATTTTATTTTTTAAATACATGCGGATGAAGTTACAGGCAAAAGTTAGTTCTATTAATATGTAAATAGAAATATTTTAATGCGCGTAAATTATCCTATCATGGATACATTCGAATAAATTTAGCTGTGATGGTGCTGCGGTTAGGCGACAGCTTGGTCTAATGAGTTTAATTTACACAAAAATCACGTTCCATGCTGTTTAGGCATAAACGCGACCGCATTTAGTAATAGCTTTCGCCCGCGACTCCGCCAGCGCTGAGTTTAAAAAAAAATAAGTAGCCTATGTGTTCTTCCAGACTATCTTTTACATCTATGCCAAATTTCATCGAGATCCGTTCAGCAGTTTAGGCTACAAACTCTAACAAACATCCATCCATCTAAACTTTCGCATTTACAATATTAATTTTATTTAATTAATTTAAATTAAATTAATTAACGTACTAAGACAATTTTTTATGAATTCTACGAATTTAATGTAGACTTAAGGTAGACTTCAAAATAAATACCTAGATGAGGAATTTAAAATTAGTTCAGTTTTCTTATAGAGTCCAAAGGTATTAAATGTTTCTTGTTAAAGTTGTTAAAAATACGATATCATTCTAAACTATTTAATATCCAACGTACCATAGAAACTGCAGTACAGATATGTGCATCGGAGGGTCTTGGCGGGGTGACGGCGGGATCGAACCTGAGATCCAATTGCAGCATATACACAGTCGCAGCCAACGTGCTGATTGATACCACGAGCTGTGCCACCGCAACGCCCACGCAAGTTGTGCTGCTACAACTGTTGTACAAACAATAAACATTAAACTACCTAGATGTTTTAAAATTTAAATCTGTCCTAAAGTCCTGGACACTTGTGTTAAAGATACTGCTTAACCTATAATTACCTTTACTTCTTAATCATGATCGTCATCAGCTTTTAATTCCATTTAACTAATTCACATGTCCCAACTTACCCTAAATTCATTAGCGTTCTAATACAAATCGCTAGCATTGCTATATGAGCCGCTATAGCGACTGTCCATAACGCAGTCAGAGGCACGGCAGCGCAGGGAGCAGGTCCGAGAACTCTCCATGGCGCTCCCCAAGACCTTGATGTCCGAGATCTCGCGGAATTCCAACCTCCGAAACCACGGCTGAAGTATACTGAGGTAGCTGGTTGAAAACAAAAGCAGTTCCTCATATCTTGTAGTTCGATACTTTGAGTAGTTTCGAGATGAAAATATTTATGGCTTCAGGTTAATTTAAATAAAAAAATCTAAGAGTGGTTAGAGACTTTAACTACAGTCTATAGTTAGTTTTTTGCGAAATGCTTTATTACCTATACCTTAAGATAGATTTCCCATCATGAATCTATACTCAGGGAGTCCCTTCACGGCTATGAGTGCAGGAGTTAACCATAGGATTACAAGTACAGTAAGTCACAAGCTATGCTTAAATACACACGTAAACCTTTAGTGGGAATTCGGAATTTGATTCCATAATTTAACGGTTAAGTACGCTTAAGGATAAGACCTGCCATTAGGAGGTTATTTTATGCAAATTGTTCGTTCCCTCGGGTGTGCTTATCTCTTAAGAAGATTATATATGTCCTTTTAACAGTATAGTATTTTAAATGTTGCGAATTCAGTGTGATATATTAATTAACACAGGTCTGTGGTTTACGATAGAACATGTAATTATGAGGATTAATTCATTTTAATTTAATATTATACTGAACAAGTTTTTACATAATTTGAAGCTGCCTTTTTTGATTGTAGTAAATTATAAAACTTCTATTTAAATGGTGAAATCAATGCCAACAACTCCGAGAATGTGAAGTAGAGCTGATTGTATTTGTCTGATAACGTAGCAATGAATAACTAAGTCTGAACAATGTGTTTGAAAAAGTGTAATTATGTATAAAAATTCATTAATTATATATTTACTTGCTGCTACAACTGTTATAGCTCCTGCTGGTACACCTAATCCTAGCGCTGGTTTTTGTTTTTCTTCCAACCAGCCAACAGCACCAACCACTAGACCACCGATTCCACAGACAATCTAAAAAATAATTATGTTGGATCAGTAGATAAATTGGGAAAAAATCTAGACAGTATAAGTCCTATGCTGAAATAGGCATCACAAACCTTCCAGACATAAAAGTCCATTCAAATGTCGCTCATGTTTAACTCATAATCAACTTGCCCTTGTCCTTACGGAGATCGGCGCGATGTGCCGATCTTCCATACATATCTGTCAGCCGTCATATCCGAATACACTCCTTTAAGCATATCCTCTTTCACACAATCCATCCATAATTTCATCGCTCCTGTTTGACTCAAAACAATAAAATGTGATATTCCATGACATTCCGCATTACGGTTAGTTGAAGTATAATATGGTATCTACTTTTTTACTGTAGACAACCATCGCTAGATACATAAGGTGCAAAAAATCATAATGGGAATTAATGTTATCAGACAAATTTCTTGATTCGCCAGTTTAAAATAAAATAGCTATAAATTGAAAGAATACAATTCCAAGCTGTTGTATTCTTAAATGATGTCGAAAATGAGAACGTTAACCATTTAAATGTTTATAGAAAATACGAATTCTGCGTACTGTCCGTCATCGGATCTTTAGTCATAAAATTTCGATCTTGAACTTCGGTTTTTATTATTTTATTTCTACATCTATTTATATAATTTGCATGAGCGCAGTTGCTATTTATAATCGATGTTTATCATTTGCGTTATTTCGAACAGTCGTAACCATGTCAGGTAAATTTACGACGCTTTTTAATTGTTCCTTTATAAACTTTCTGACATTTGAACTTCGTAAATTAGCGTTAACCGTTTCTTTGTTTTCAACATCCGATCGTTTTGATGTTCTCTCGATAGCTGTAAAAAGTTCGTGTCCTATTTCACCTTGCATTTTCTTGTTGCTTCGAGTAACATTGTATGGAAGCCACGTAAAGTGCATTGCTCGTAAAGTTTACATGAATTCTCGTATGTTTAAATTTATACTGGCTTTGCAAATTATCTTGCCCGGATACTATAATGAACTTAATTTTTTATATCATAGCAAATCAAATTTTGGACTTATAAATTGCTGTTGAAACATGGAGAATTCAAGTATCTCTATGGATGAGAATTCATACTATAAGAAAATTTTATTCATAATCGGGTGCGAGATATTACCTGTAATACTCGAACTCTTAAAGCAACAGCGAATGGGTAGACTTTGATCCCAGATGCCAGAGGCTCGTCACCTTTGGAGACTCCACTTAGAGCGCTGCAGACAGACTGCTTGCGGGACCACATCGCCGCTTTGTTATGAAACACTGCAACAATACATTCAGTGATCAAATACAAATTAAAAAAAAAACGAATCAGTAAATATACCTAGTTGTATGAATCCATTATGAATATAAAAAATTGCCTGTATTACTATATGACTTCTTCCAGATTATCATCTACATCTATGCCAAATTTCATCGACATTCTAGTTTAACATATCAAGCAATATGTTTTTCATTATGAATACTTTTGCTTTTACATGAATATTTCTCGATAACGTGGTTAGCAATTATCTTATCTGCATTTGATGAAAAAAGCTGACAGACTTGTATCAGCACTTAAAAAATCTTTAATAATATGAGCATTCATATCGCCGAAGTTATCAATAACGTGCAAAATATTCATTTCAGCAGTGATTTAACAATATGGCAATATTAGTATTTTTAATATTAAAATGATTTATTTTGGATTAAAATCATATTTAATTTTATCATTAGAAGAACCTTATAATAGGTTCAAATTCCTTAAACAATTACGAGTACATCTGCTGCAGAAGGTCAAAAATTCAATAAACTTGTACATTAATCGCTTTAGACTACAGTCGTCTGAAGTATTCTTGTCTCAATGATAAATGAAGCCTGTTTGCGTAGCAATCAATTGTATTGTGTAGTTTAATTTACTTCTAACTCACGAGAATTCTTTATTTTTCATGTAATTTAATGTTAGTTTGTACAAGAATTTCTATTTCAAAATCTTGCGTTTTCTTTATTCATTATTTTACTATTAAATACATATTAAAACATTCTACATGAAAAACTTAGAACAACCGAATACGTTAGTTCTCAGCAATCTTTTCCTTCATGTAGTCCCTTGTGTGTCCTAAACCTTGAAATAAATCTGTCCTCGTTTAGATAAATTGACGTGACGAGAACGGACAGTTTTTTAGTGTCTGCTATTGATGTTGCTGACAAATCTACATATAGCTTCTCTAGATAGCGCGTTAGCATCGTCTTTACTTTCGTCCTCTAAAACGATTTTTCATTCGTAACATTAGTTGTTACTCTCTTCTTAAATATATAAATAATCTATCCACTTATCTCTATATGTACGAGTATC
>LD688974.1:6251111-6276822 GCA_003118335.3 Papilio memnon | reverse complement strand
TTTTTTTAATTCTACGCGGACGGAGTCGTGGGCAAAACTAGTGACTTATAATTTGAACTAAAAATGTGGGAAATTAACTTAAAATGTTCTAATATCCTTTTTGAATAGTAAACTATATCGGTCTGAGATTTTGACTATTCAACCGCAACACATAGCGAGTTATTTCTAAGATTTCTATGTAACAGTAAGCACATTTGCCAGTATTATTGGATTTCTCTCGCCCGAAGCTACTCATTGAATGTACCGAAAGCCACTCGACTCAGCATCAAATGTATATTATTACGCTGTTATTTTCCAGTTGGGATGAGTCTTTGAGTATAAAATCTTGAACTATTGTATTCTTGATATGATTACATTTCTATTAAGTGTCAACTTGATAGATCTCGTAGACTAGATTTGTCTTGATTCTTGAGTGTATAATTCTAACTGCTACTTCAGTTCATTTTCGATTGTCTTGTACTTTTGTTGGATTTTCTTCGACAACTGCAGATGTAATGAAAATTTTGATTTCAAAATGGCTCATTTGGATCTCTTTTTTCTACGTTCTATAAATTTCACTGATAATTTGAAAAGCATATTCAAATTAAGTGCCCTTATAGCGCGCGCACACCTTTGACTAAATTATCGCACAACTTGGTCGTGCTTTGGTTCCTATGAGCTTAAGTGCGCACACTACTTGATTTTTAATAGTGCAACGTAACAGTTGAATTGGCTGCGAAACAATCGACAATCGCACAACAGTTGTGCGATTGTTTTAGTCCAAGGTGTGCGCCCACTGTAAGACTAGAATATACTGTCTTTTGTTACCATATCTAAATCCATTTGATTTATAGTTTGCATGCAAAGTGGACGCATACCGAATGCTATAAATTTCACAGGGACTGTCTACCAAATGCTTACAGACTTTGATAAGTTCTACTATCTGTAAGCCTCAAGGGACAGCGAACCCTGAATAACACTATCCCGCAATCTTAGACATTTCGTGACACCGGACCCGACAGTTTCCATATCACTTTTACCGTGAGTTTCCATTGCTAATATACTTGTATTCAAACATATTTCTATCCCTCTTATTACCCCTGTGAAAATGGAGATAGAATAAGTTTTACTATAGGTTTTTCGGTATAGGAATCAAAATGTTATGTTCCTTTATTACAATCCCTATTCCCTTGAATATCCCTTGATTTCTCTGCTACAATGAAATTCCTTTTCGTACCCTGTATTGTCATTGTTCTACGAAGGATACGTCATACTGTTTATATTATTACTCTAGATTACGCCTGTTTGTCGGATATTTTATATATGATTTCGTCTGCGTGAAATGAAAAAAAAATAGTAAAAATATTCAGTGATAACATAGCTTTTAGTGCAAAAAATATATTACAGTGCGGCGAGTGGTATATTTGACATCAAATTGCTTACTAAATTTTTTTTTTTTAAATTAACGATGGTGCCATTCATGCAGGGAATATAAGTTGTTTTAACATTGAATTAACAAAATATAACGTTTGTTTTAGATGTTATATATAACATTTTGTAAATAAAGAGACGGACAAGAAAAATAAAACTTTTTTAAATAAGGCTACAGGATACGGTAGCTCCGATTAATCAAATTTCTTGCAACTTTCTCAGACCACTTACTCGAATTAGTTACTTTAGGAAATTAAACATTAGCGTAAATTTATCTTTTATATTTAGCGTAAATATTAACATGTATTTTTATTTTATAATATTTATGAGGTTGTTATTTTACTGCGGAAACCAGACATATATTTTTTTGTATTGTTTACTCTATTTTCCTGCAAGCAATAATTATAAATGCCATCTCTATACTAAATAGAAAAATTCAGCTATTGCTACGTTTTCGTGCAACCGTTGATGATAATGACAGTTTAGAATTAGTTCAAGTTGTCACCACTTTTACTACCACAACTATCAGCGCCAAGATGGCGGAAATCAAATAGGCACAAATCACCACGCCTTATAACCTGTCAATTTAATAGAGGTAATGTATAAATGACATTTTATTAATGAAAAGTCAAAACTGCTATGTCATGTCACGACCATATTGAAAATAAAACGTTTAAAAATACCTGTCAAGTGTCAACACTTGTTTGAGAAATCAGCGATATTTATAATGTTTATTACAACAAGGTGTAGATTAACAGAGTATGGAAACTAAAACCAAAAATAAAGAAAAATCGAAAACACGGCCTTTGAGTAAAGATCGAACTATACCAACTTCGTCGAGGGAGGCTGGTCGAGTGCTTGTGATCAAAGATGACCCTGAATCTCTCATACCGTGGTACCGGAGACTTTGGAAATTTCTTTACAACAACGAAACACGTACAGTATGCGAAAGGTCACGTAAAAGTTGGATGTACATTACTGGATATTCAATTATGTATCTATTATTCCTTTGCACATACACGATGATATTTTTGTACGCCACATTAACGATTATAAAACTACAAGGAGATTATCAAGTTATTGATAAAACAGCATTACTAACGTACTCCGATCACGGCATAGGATTGTCAGCGACGCCAACTGGTCTTAGCAACACACCGTTGATATGGTACAAAGAGAATGACGAGAAGAGCTATCGGAAATATATTAATGCGATAGACAATTTACTATCAGATAATGCGAGGAAAAGAACCAACAGAACTGAATTAGGTCCTTGTGGAAGACCACCATACGGTTACGGCGAGAAACCTTGCATTATTATTAGAGTTAATAAACATATAGGATGGTCTGTCAACCCTATACATGCGAATTCAACTTATTACAAAGATGTTCCAGCTAACATAAAGAAATTATTAGAAAATAAACAAGAGAAGTTATATTTGACATGTGATGGATTTCATTCATACGATAAAGAACATATTGGTAAAATAGAATATTACCCTAATCCTCCGGGAATAGCTGCGGATGTATTCCCTTTGGATATGCAAGGAAGTTCGCCGTTGTTAGCTGTACAGATATCTGAATTCACGTTAGGCATGTCTATAGCAATTGAATGCAAAATGTGGTACGATGGACCGACTTCATCTCTTCATTTCCTACTGTACGTCACACCTAAGAACGTATCAGTGTAAATAATAAGCTTACTAAATTAAATGAAAATTGTAAAAATGAATTTTGTTTTAATACTAATAATAATAACCCTCGATTTTAACATTGTTTTCATTACGATGAGATTCAATACATTGTTACAAAGAAAATAAATTCAGTCTTAGGTTTCACACACCCCTGTCTCCATACAATATGCCTACAGATAACTATAGTTATAAACTAAGAAGAACAAACACCAAAATAACGCTATAAACCATATTTTGCTGCCTTCCTTTAGAAGGAAGTTATCAATTATATTCTAATCTCATAACAAACAGCAGGAAACTATTTCGCCAATGAAATATACATTCTAATAATGTCCAGTTTCCGAGAAGTATGATTCATGTCATTTTCCTCGCTACGTGACGCCTCATTTTCTCAAGAACATCTTTTGAACGTAAGCTTATTATTTTTATTAATAACTAGCATTCGTTCGCGACTCCGTCCGCGTGGTATTAAAAAAAACAAAAGCAAGTAGCTTATGTGTTCTTCCAGACTATACTCTACACCTATCTCAAATTACATCCAGATCTGTTCAGCCGTTTAGGCTACAAACTCTAACAAACCATCCATCCATCTAAACTTTCGCATTTATAGTATTAGTAAGAAAGATAGATGTTACAGAAATATAACGGAAAATTGACATATGTTTAGTTCACGTTTTACGCTTTTTTGTATGGTGAATATTAATAATTTACTTTTTATAATATAAATAATAGAAAGGTGCTACGTAGATTCAACACTAGAAATAACAACCCTTAATAAACCTTATGGCTACGTATAAATAAGGTTTCGTATCCCATTTCAATTTGTTTCGTATTCGACGTTTTAGAGGTTTCTATTAATTATCAAAGTAATTATTTATCCATTCGATTATATTTTTGTATTACTAGAAATTGTATTTATATAATTTTTTAAGTTAGAGAGAGTGAGTGAGACATAAGTTTTTTCTCTCTTTGTTTTTACTAATCCTCATCAACTTGCCCTTATCCCTTTGGAGGGTCGGCATAGTATGGGTTGCTCTTCCATACATTTCTATCAGCCGTCATATCTGAATCCACTCCCTTTTTAACCCTTAAATGCATCTTGTTGCCAAATGTATACCTACCACGTTTTACGTTATTTTATCGTCGAGTGGTATGTGTTTCCGAACGCTCTTTGACGATCATAGATAATAAATATATTGAGTGTTTTTTCATGATAAATACATATTTTTTCGTTATTTTTTATGGTATAAGTAACTAAATACTTTTCAGGGTGCAATAAAAACATGTATTTAACGGTTAGCATACCCTTGACACAATCCATCCATACTTTCTTCGGTCTTTCTCTACCTTTGTAGGCCACATTCAATGTTAACTTGCTTGTTTTTACGATAATGACCATTGGAGTAAGGTTGAAAATAAAACTTAATTCATATTTATGCAATAATTTATTCATACACTAATAATTCAATTTTTATATTCACACTATTAAAAGATTCATTAAGTAGATACAGTAACTTTTAAATCGAATTTGTTCTATAAATAATTTAAAATGTTCCTAGCAGCAACTCATCGATTCACGTTTAGCATAGTAACGATTCCAAATAAACAAGTATGACTAACAGGGACTTATCTGTTGAGTTTTCACTGTATAAATACATGTATAACAACATATCATATTACCGTGTTCTCTCTTCGATCAACCAGAGATAGCATGTTTTAGTTAATGTGTTTAATTAGTGAAAACTCACAGTATTCATTGATACACAATCTTTAAACGTAAAACAGAATACATCTATTTTAATATTAATTAATAGAAAAATCATTATTTCGATAAGTAAAAAAAGCAATCAAAATCCGACACAAATTATATTCATACAATAAAAATCAATTAATTTTAAAATTCTATCATTTGAAAATATGAACACATTAAAACTTAAAAATACTGTAAAATATAAAAAGCAATATTCTTATATTTAATTGTTTCATTTATGATCTGTATTAAAATTTATAAAAAACAAACATTCAATCAAGTAACTTAATCATAACTTAACTCTGATAAGTCCCTTGTAAGTCAAACTACCGTTAGAAGTAACAACTTCATCCGATTGGAGAATGTTGTAAAATGCTCTAAGCATAATTATTTTTTAAATAATCAATTACGTCGTTTAAAACTGCATTTTTGTTGGTATTTTCGTAGCTTATAATATTTTCCTAGCTTTGTCTTATTAGCTTAACTAAGCCCTAAAATGAGGCTTGAAAATGTTAACACATTATCGAAGCTTACTTTAAAAAGTGTTAAGAATGAATGTGGATGGACAAAGGAAGAGGAAGACCGAAGATAGTATGGATGGATTGTGTGAAAGAGGTTATGGTTAAGAAGGGAGTAGATTCAGATATGACGGCTGATAGAAATGTATGGAAGAGTAGCACATACTGTGCCGACCCTCCGTAAGGGATAAGGGCAAGTTGATGTTGATTATCGAAGCTTACCGAAAAATGCTGAAATAATGTACATCAAAAATGTTTTAATAATTTTCAAAGAAACATGATCTTTAAAAAAAAATAGGACTTTAAAAACGACATATCTTTCCAAGTAAATAATTAAAATTGTTCCGTCTGGTTTTACAATCTATGTTAGAAATGTTATCATCAATCGGATAAAGTTGTTAATAGCAAGAACTTTAAAAAGATCGATAAATCTATACTTAAAATACTTAGTTGGCACTATCTGTATCTATCACATCCGGACCTTGCAGGTAATATTGATAAAAATAATTTTCATGTATTCAAGTTACAATTAAGTAATTGAAGTGGTCGAAATGTAAGCGATGTTATGCCTTAATGCAAACTTTTTCGCTCAGTGAAAAGTTATAATCAAATATCACATTTTAAGGGTCGTTTCCACTGATTTTTTTTAAAGTAAATGATTCATATTTTAAAAATAAATATTTGAAATAATAATTATAATGATTAAACAATAATTTTAAAAATAAATAAAAAAAACGTGACAAGAAATTCTATGTTAAAATTAAATATTTTATCATTAACTTTTTTGTTCCGTTTCATAACTTCGCGTTAAGGCATTTTTTTAAAAGAAAGATAAATCCTTAAAATGAAGCAAACATTAAAGTTTTTTGTAAACCTTGTTATTGAATCGTTGGAATGTAACATTTTTGACGCCCTTTAGGGTCTTAGTACACCTTAATATATTTTAAATCTACAATATTCGCATACGCGTAGATTCTATAAAGCTATAAGTACCGGAATTCAAATGCAGATTTTCGTAAATAATTTTGAAAACTTTAATTTCTTGTTCACTAATTAAGTTTGAAAATAATGATTTTGAAAAGACGTAATTGCAAAAATTGTAGTATCAATGAATTGACATATTGAAAAGCTAGCAAGTAATAAAGAGGCTATTTTAGGCTAACATTTAAATCAGCTATACAATTCCCGTTCAGGCTAGCAATAATCATCGTAGGCTTATCAAAAATAGAAGGATTAGAGTAATATATATCACAAAATATATTTGTTATAATGATGCGACTTTGTTTTCCATACCATGGCACAAATAAATAATTAATATGCTTCGTGAATCAAATAAACAATAGTGAAAACCTAAAATAATAACGATTTCAAACAAACAATATTAACACTTAACAAACACGAATGTTTATATTTTAGTAATATTAAAAATGGAATGGTATCGAAAACAAATATCTCAGTGCCTATTTCCACTAAGCAGCTGATCACTGGGTGAAGGTGAGACTGAGTGGAAAAAGACACTTAATGTAGGCCTGACACCATATATTCAGACTGGACCACTGAAGAAGAGGTATCTGATTCACTTGTTAATTGTACAGAAATATTGGAAATAACGAATTTACATGCAATCAATGATGTTAGGTGCAATTATATCATTTCTAGCGTGCACTCTAACACAATTACAACTACTGATTCAGAAAGTTTTAGGGCCTGTCCCACCAAATTGTAAATTGTCTGATAACAATCTAACGTGTAAAATACGTGATGGAAATATCGGATTTTGTTACCTTATCTGACAGTGATGTTTTAAGCTATCTGAGCCTCTATCAGCCAGTGATGGGACAAGCCCTTATAGAAGAAAATAAAGAACAGAAATCTACAAGAACTTGAAACAGAGTTGAAAATTTATTCAGTCGAGAATTATCTAATTTATCAAAGTTTTATAAGACAATTTACAGCATACTATATAGAATGTTAGCTACTGAATTTTTAATAAAATATTTATTAAATTTAATAACCAGATAAACTTTGAAAGTTAAAAATAACGAAGTTTTAAATTTTACCGATAGCTTAACTAATTTGTAAGTGTATAAGAAGAGATTTGAAAAATATAACACCAATTCAAACAGAGAAAGGTAAAAGGTATATAGCTATATAGTTAATTTATTTTTAAAAGGGTAAAACAAAATATAACAACACACTATTAGGGATATTTTACATTGATCCGATATTTATAACTAGTTAAGCCTAATACACAAACAAATACATCTATAAATTATATTGTTAATATTAATAATGGACGAACACATATCATTCGAGCGAATGCAGTCTACTTAGAGAATAATAATTAAGTCATTGCTTTCAATTCAACTTATCTTAATTTCGAATTAAATGCAATATCTACATGACATTAAGTGCACTTCCAGATACTTACAATACGAGTACATTGATTTTAGACATTACCTTAAGCGTTCTTATCGAAATGTTAAGAAAATTGTTAAAACAATTACCAGACAGTGCACAAAATGTGTAGATCTTGGACATCGAAAAGCAAAACACTCTGTATATTAAAGTGGAACAAACTCAAAGTGCACGATAAAGGGGCATAATTTCAACAATAACTTATAAATAGATCGAATTCCTAAAGATCATGCGATTATCTTTTAAACCAATAACAAATTTGCTTGGCTTCTTATCCCTCATAATATCCATTCCTAATACCAATTGTACACTTTTATAATCACCATCGAATCACGCGGAGCCTTAGGATTCCATCAAGAATACTAACTAGAATTTGGTTTTTACAGAAATACTACTAGGCCCTATAACGATACAATCTGAAGTTTAACTATCAACGTCTCACTCATATCTGGTAATAGTGAAATTTTATACTAAAGTCCGTTGACATCCTTCTCTGATGTTCCCGAAACATTCTCACTTCTCAAAATGTATAAACCGTTGATAGTATTCTATAAAACTCTTCGTAAATTCCTAGAAGCCAAAACAGTCCTCAAATATAAAGATATGTGAAAACGGACATGCAGAGAATAACGATTAAATTTGGTGACAACAAGAATCCTCGGCTCCAACTGCAGTCTAATTCCTTTGATAGTACCTGGAAAGTAAACAGGCGGTTAGATATCTCAGTAACCATGATCTACATTGAATTATCAGCTTGAATTATTTCTTTAATCTACACTGAAGTATTTTATCCATATCTAAGAAGAGATTGGAATAGTATTTAATCATGAATTGGTTAAGAAAAATGAACTTACGTCAATTAAAGTTCGATTGCTGTACAATGGACAGACGGAGAATCTAACATCGTCTCGCGTGGATTCACAGTCTGAAGGACTATCACACAGGTATTGTCTTCTCTTACGATCCCAAGCTTCAATCCATCTGAAAAGAAAATTATTTTCATATATTATTTAACTATGATATTTTCATTACTAAGATTAGGAATTGTATGGACTTCTATGTAGCGTCAAATGTTACTCAAATTATTATTTTTTTATGACAAAGAGACCTCGTTAATATTAACAGTGGTATCTTCAAGAGAATCTTACCCAATTCCACAATCACAGGCAAGGGGATTTCCAGCTACTAGTATATCATGGAGGAACAATTGGTTGGGTACACCCGGCCATTCTTTTTGAGCTGGATTGGGTACTCTAGCCAATTGGTTGTATCGGAGATCCAAAGTCAAGTTCTTAATGCGTCCTGGCTTCCAGAATACCTCGCTCGAAATGTCCTCGACGCTCGTGTTGTGTATTGTCAGTCGTAAGACCTTTGATTGCACTCCCTGGAACAGATTAATGAATAAATAGGATCTTTACCACATTAATTTTTCTGTTTTATCCGTAGGTATGAGAAATTCTAAATGCCAATCAGAATGAGGTTCTTCGTTGAGCTGTTTTAAGGGAAACTATTGGTTATATGAAAACCTAACGCGCATTTGCAAGGTAACATCGTGGTTTAATCTACTCGTATATCTATACTAATATTATAATGAGGAAATATTTGTATTTTTGTATGTATTGAAATAACTCAAAAACTACTGATCCGATTTCCAAAATTCGTTATCACTGAGTAACATAGGCTATATTTTTTAATTTCACGTGGACGAAGTCGTGAGCACCAGCTAAATATAATTATTATTAATAGAAATATACTTACACTCAGTAAATATTGTGATATAAACTTCAAAGATCTTCCAGTTAATGTTATATTATTCAGCTTACCGGGCAAATCCCCGGTCATCTCTTTACCTAGGTCTATTTGTGAATCGTCAACTTCGATTTGTAGATTTTCTAATGCAGCATTATACGTTACCAATTGTGGTATGTTGAAATCTCTTACACTGGGATACACATTCACTTTTAGTGTACGCAAACTAAACATTTTACTCAATACACCGTGCTGCAAAGGAACAATAAATAGTGGATATTTTGGAACTAAATATTATAAATGAAAAAAATTAGATGTTTTTTAGAGTTTAGCCTAAACTACTGAACGGATCTCGATGAAATTTGGCATAGATGTAGGTAGTCTGGAAGAACACAAAGGCTATTTACTTTTTTTTAATTCCACAGGGATAGAGTAACGAAAGCTGGTTTTATTAATCATTCTTGTTACATACCTCTAAAATATTTAGACGAAGTCGCGTTATATCCAGGTATTCCAAACGTGGTGAAACTCCATAAAGACTGGTGTTCCTTAACGCTGTGATAGGATTCCCGGATAATGAGAGCCAACGGAGATTGGTTAGAGAATGAGTTGCCTCTGGTACTTTGGTAAAGTCATTGTAAGATAAATCTAGAGCTCTCAGTCTAGTCAGGTTGCCAGTTGTCTCTGGTGATATCGAAGGGAGATTGTTGTACGATAGATCTAAACTTTTTAATTTTGATAAAGCCATTGATGGTATCTGAAAGAAATATATTGATAACTTTAATGCATTTCCAGAATTACAAAGAATTATACGAGTAAATAATGGCAAAAATACTTACAGATACTAAGCTAACGTTCTTCAAACCTAAATGAGATAGTCTTCGTTCTAAACCTTTGAACATGGTGTTGACACGCTCACTTGGGTTAAAAGGAGAGTTGTTACTCAAGTCCAACCAACGCAGTCTCGGTAACGCACCGAATGATCCGCCCTCGACACGGACCAAGTGATTGTTGGATAAATCCAACCATGCTAGGGACTGAAAAAAGAACATTTATAAAGATTTCTTATAAAAGCAGTCAATATTGGTCCGTGAGTAAAATAGTAACCGTTACCAAGCGCCAAATGAAATCATGCTATTGGTATAAACAAAAAATAAATACTATAAAATAGCTGTAATCAAAATTAACTGAAAAGAAGTTAAAAGTACATACTTACTTTAAAAATAATTGCTAATAAAAAATAGAAAAAAGACACAAATAGGAAAATAAGAAGAAAATTAGTAGACACCCAAACCAATGTGCATACAGAATTAGTACAGGATCTAACAGCGGTCTACCTTGTACAAAATATTCTGCGGGAATTGCTTTTTTTGATGGAATACTCTGGTGTGATCCCGTCTAGCGGTGTGGTACATATATTCGTCGTTGTAGTCATCGTGGTCCTCGGGCCAGTAGTCCTGGTCGGGGCTCTGGCGACATGCGGGGGCAAGGCCACAAATTAGCTTAACTACGCACACACTGGCACAAACTACATCAGTAGGGAGGAATGTCGCTTATTTGTTTTTTTTTTAAATCATGTTATAAAATATACTAAACCATAACTTGAATTTCAAAGTAAAATAGCTAAATGCTGTTGTTAAGATACAAAGAGATTAAAAAACATAGAGGAGATTGTTGATACTTCACTTAAGACATTTTTCACATGATCATCACTAAGGCTATCTGTTGATAGCATTAAAACCACATGTCAATATAATTAATTGTTTTTAAATAAATTGCCAATAGTATCATTAAATAATATTTAATTGATTTTTTTTTTGTAACACTGTTTAGTTTATTTTATAATAAAAGATTTAGCTTATTATATAATAATATAATTTTGTAAACACGAGGTGGTAGTAAACTTGACAATAGATATAGTACCTCTCAGAGAAAGTACCGGTCATAATTTTTTGTTCCCTATGCCTTCTATATATTTATTAAATGTCTTTGTTAACATACTAGAAAAGTGGCAGATTTTCACAACAAAGAAACGACATATGACGAAATTCTCATAACAAATGAAATTTTTAGTATAAAACATACATCAAAATACTTAAACATAGACCATTGTACAGATCGATCATATTTACATTACAATTAATAATTTCAATATTATAAACAATACATTAGTACAAGCAAATGTCCAAAACTACTCAAACATGTTATTTTTCGATAGATTGTTTCCCTTGGACAGTGCTAGTTTAAATTTTTAATTACCCTGAATCTTTGGACGAGATCAGTGATAGAAACAGCAGGAATGGTATTTCCACTAAGATCCAATTCTACCAAGTTACCAGCAGCTGCATGTGATAGACAATTTGTTGGGACTCTTGATAAATCGTTATTTGATAAGTCCAATCTGTTGAAAATAGAAAAAAAAATTAAAGGCAAATTAAGTTGATGTCTTACTAATCTTAGTAATCTCACTAGTATTATAAATGCGAAAGTTTAGATGGATGGATGTTTGTTAGAGTTTTTAGCCTAAACGGCTGAACAGATCCCGATGAAATTTGCTATAGATGTAGATGATAGTCTGGAAGAACACACAGCCTATTAATTTTTATTATAATTCCACGGACGGTGTTGCATGCGAAAGCTATGATAAATATGACTTACAAGAAAACTTAAAAAGTATTATAAAAGCACTAATATTTTAAAATTGTACCTTTCAATTGATGGAGAAATAATGAGGTTGTCAGCCAAGTTCTTGATACGATTATCTGACAAATCAACAGAAGTCAACGCCAACATCTCGTGGAAAACTTCTATCGGCATTTCAATAAGGTCGTTATGGGATAGATCGACAATCTAGAAAAACAGAAATTATGATTATTGTCCATAAATAACAAAAAAGTAGTATTTTATAACGCCGTAAATTCTGCTCTTACCTGTAAGTTCTTAACTTTCTTAAAGCAATCGTATTCCATGTGATATATTTGATTGTGAGATAAATCTAGATATTGCAGCATAAGCATTGATCCGAACACTTCCCTCGTTATATTTCTAAGCAAGTTATGTGATAGATATAGTTCTGATAGAGTTAGATCGGCATGCCTGAAATAGAAGATTCCAGAATGAAGTCGTCAGTTATCATACAATTTGAATACTGTATTTAAAACTGTAATACTGTAGACAACAGCAAATACTAGCCTAAAAACTATTATGAGATAAACATACAACTTGTATGCACTAGAACAGAATGTTATTAGGATTATCTAGAATTCAACAATCTTAAATTTCTCATACCTGAAGTAATACGGCGCGATGTATGTGATGTTGTTATGAGAGAAGTCCAGTACTCGGATATTAACCGTAACCGTTCCCATACCTGATAAATATAAAATCACATAAATTCAATGAACATTTATTTTAAGTTAATGATTCGAAGTATCATGTTGGATATGTGCGGATAACGATTGTATTGGTTTTGATAAAAAATACAATAGGAATGATAAAATTGGGAGAATGACAATAAAGGGAAAACATGAAGTTGATTCACCTTGTTGGAGTGGAATCGCATCAGAAATCAACCCTTTAGATGCAAAGTAAGAAAAAAAAATAGGAAGAAACAATTAGAAATTAACATAAAGAGATAAAATCATAATTGGGGCAATTATCAAAAATATAGTTAAAATATACTTACTTTGAGGTTTTGGTGGTGGATAAAAATTAGATGAAAAGAATGTCGGTGCATTTGAGTCTGTGAGCGATGTAATGCGGTTGTAAGAGGCATTGACTTTCAACGCAGTGGCGGATCCCACTTGATCGAAAATGGAGAACTTGAAAGTTTCCAACCGATTAAACGATACATCCAATCTGAAAAAAAATCAACATAACGAGCATTCGGAAGAACAGAAGAAGTCCGTTTACTTTTTAATTTATTTATTACTAGCTGGAAATAAATGTAGCCTATGTTACTGACTTTTTAACGCTGAAAGATTTTTTAATTCGGACCAGTAGTTTTTGAGGTGTTTGAATACATACAAAAATACAAATCTTCTTTCTTTATATTATTAGTATAGGAGAGTGAAAACTTACTCCTTCAGAGCGGGTAGATTTTGGAATGCTTCTTCAGTTATATCAATAATCCTATTTCCCCTGAGTTTGATAACTTTCAAGTTATCTAAACTAGTGAATGCTCGTCTCTGGATGTTTTCAATTTGATTGTCCTCAATCAAAACTTCTTGCAGTTCTCTCAAGTCCACGAATGTGTGTTGCGCTATTTGAGTCATTTGGTTCAGAGACAAACAAACGCTCTCCAAATACTTATGTATGTCTCCCTGAAACCACAGGAAATTAAACTTTAGAAAAACAATCGTAATATACAAGACATAACTCCAATAATTTTGGTCTTTTCAGACAGTATTTGCAGAAAATAACAATAATTAAAACATTTTCCTTGTTAGCACACAAAATAGATTTTTCCAAAACTAGCTGTTGCTCGCGACTTCGTCCACGTAGAATAGAAAATAGTAAAAAAACATATATGCCTATGTTACTCGGTAATAACGTAGCTTTTTAATGGTAAAATAATTTTTGAAATCGGCCCAGTAGTTTTTGAGTTACTTCAATACATACAAATCTTTCGTCTTTATAATATTATTATAGTATTAGATTTACCTGCAAAGTTCCTTTGGAGAAATGGTCTATCGAATTATCTTGTAGATTAAGCATTTTTAACTTATTCAGGAAATGAAAAGATGTATCCGGAACGTTCTTTATTTTGTTATTACTTAAATCTAAGTATTGAAGATCTATGAGCGCCTTCAAGGGTTCAAATGGTAGTATTTTGACTGAGTCATCTAAACCGTTTGCCATTTTAAGAGTTGTTAAACTGTGGAGCTGAAAAATGTACATAAAACATTATTTTTAACTCATCAGATTAAGCCGTATTCGGAAAACTTAGGGCCAGTCTCACCACTGGCTGATAGAGGCTCAGATAGCTTAAAATGACGTCACTGTTAGATAAGGGAACAAAATCCAATATTTCCATCACATATTTTACACGTTGGATTGATATCAGGCAATTTACAATTTGGTGGGACAGGCCCTAAGTAACCAGGAAATACAATTTTACCTCAGCAAATGCGAAAGGATCGATATAGTCAATGTTGTTTTCAGATAAATCCAAAGTCTTGATCGTTCTGACGTACTGGAATGCGCTTGCTTCTATTTTATTTATCGTACTTCCATATATTTTTAGATCTTCAAGTTCCACGCCGAATTCGAGAAAATCTTCAGCGCTTATGCTTCTTCTAATTAATTTACTTACAGCGAGATATCTCAGTGATCTCATTCTGGAATAAAATCAGACAAAACATGAAAGAACTAACAAAATGATATAGAATGAATTAAAATTCTTTCATCCAACAGAGCCTGTCTCATCTGAATTTTGTCAATTCAAACGAGTTCAGTTCCACTGTTTCTATTTTGATAGAAACAGTGGAACTGAACTAGTCGAGAAGTAAAAATAAACAACAATAATCCCTTACTTCCTTATATCCTGTAAACTGGTTTCTAATGACGACGAACCGCTTATATCCAAATAAAACAATTTATATTGGAAGTTATTGAAAGTAGTAGGAGTAAATTCCGATGGATTGTTTGTTGTAAGTAAATTGCTGTCCACCTGAAATTAAAATCAATAGAAATTTTCATTTCTGCTTACTGACTTATGTACTCACGCAGTTCTAGAATAAGCTCGTTATTTTTTACCTTATTCTCTCTTAAGTTCAGCAATCTCAGTGAATCTAATTTATTAAGCATAATCTTCGACAGCATGGTGAGGTTGTTCTCAGCGAGATCCAAACTTTGCAGGCTGTTCTCTAATCCAGCGAAGGACGCCGGCGATAGATCCGAAATGCTGCAGTCGCGAAGGGAAAGGGATTTTATCTTAGCGTTTCTGAACGCATCTTCCTGAAATAAGAACAGACAGAAACTTCAATTGTTGTCAAAAGAAAAATTTAAGTAAATAATAGAGAATCTATTCAACAACGTTTACAAAAATAACGAAGATTTTGGTAACTTCTCTTACCCTCAAGGAGTAAATAGGATTCCCATCCAAAAAAGTGGAGTTCAATACATTAAAGTACTTAAAGGAGCCGGGCATTAAAGTGCCGATGAGATTGTGATCCAATCTGAAATAATAGATAGCAAAAATGTTAAAGCACCATAAGAATCAAATATGTTAAATCTTGAGTTAAACATAAAGAGAATTAGAGTAAAGAATAAACTCACTTCAAAGTGTCCAAGGACAATGTAACTCCGTTTAATTCATGGGTGGGAGGCACTTGTTTGATCACATTGTTGGAAAGGTCCAGGTATCTCAGCTGGCGGAGTGGAGCCAACTCCTCGTAGGGAATCAACGAGAGTTGGTTATCACTTAATAGAAGCTGGAAATAAAAACTTGGGATATAGACTTCGTAAGCGTACGATTAATGCTAGGTTTCGCCCGCGACTCCGTAGGCGTGGAATTAAAAACAAAAACAGAAGTGAGTAGCCTATATGTTTATCCAGACTATCCTCTACATCTATACCAAATTTCATCGAAATCCCTTCAGCCGTTTAAACTCTAACTTAATATTAGTAACATATCTACTAGATAAGTTTCGTTATCCTTCAGTCACCGATCAGTTAAGCAATACCATAATTTACCTTATTCAGTCTATTCATTCCATCTCTAAACACCCCGCTATCGATGACAGCCAAGTTGTTTCCGTGCAGGTCGAGCACCTCGAGCACGGGCAGGCCGGAGAATGCGTCCAGAGGTAAGCTGGTGATTGAGTTCTCGGCCAGGACCAGCGTGTGCAGTGTGTTCTCCAGACCTCGCCAGTTGTCACCAGATATGTCCGTTATTTCGTTGCCTGGAATACGAAATAATACTCCGTAGAGGTAGAGGATCAGGACTGTTGCAATGCAATATAGGAAAAATGATTCTGTAATGAGAAATTGTTAGTGCATAAAGTAACGCACAGTGTCGTAAATGTGATTCGTAGTAGGGGTCGAGGATATAGGCAATAAAAAAAGTGACATGATGTAATAAATTTTAGTCGCATAAATTCGATAGTGTTGGTAGGGGTTTCCAAATGGTTATCTCCTCGTTAGAAATGATCTCGACCTATTAGAGATATCATGGGGCAAGATGATAAGGAAGTATGAACTAAAGATAACGAAGAAAAAGAACGAGTTAAAAAGAGTAGATAACCTTAAAAGCGGACGAGACCTTTGACTTAATTGTAGTACAACTGTTGTGCGATTGTCGATTGTTTCGCAGCCAATTTATGTTTAGTTGCAAAACTAAAAATCGAGTAGTGTGCGCACCTCCATATAAGCTCATAGGAATCAGAACGCGACTAAACAGTTGTGAGAGAGTTTAGTCAAACGAGTGCGCGGAATCTAATTATCCTTACAAAACTAAGCTTGTTGTAGTAGGTAAGAAGTTAATTAATTTGTTCCAGGGACAGGTATGCTGGTACTAATGGTCGTAATAAATACTCTAGATTAACTTACGTAGGCAATTTGAATGGTAATTTATATCTATGCAAATTCAACCCTAGGGTATTTAACAATTGAAATACAACCAATTAATTAAGTTAAATTCCTGTCCGTGAATTTATGGACATAACCATTGATCATCAAAATTCAAAGGATTCCATTGAAAATTAATCGAACATTAGTGGTTAAAGAGCAAAAAATCATTTTGACTGAAAGGCTGGAGTTAATTACAATAGTTAATTCAACGTTCAAACATATAAGTAAAATTACGTGCTCCTCAATATCAACATCAAAATAAAGATAATATCAATGAAATTAATTAAAGCATCGATTGCACTCACCCGTCAGATCCAGCAACCTCAATTTCTGTAGATATCTCAGCGCCCTGCTCGGCACCGCCGTCAACTTGTCGTATTTCAGTTCCAGTTCCCATAATGTATTATCAAGTCCATAGAACGCTTCCTCGTGTACACTCTCCAAGGGGTTCTGGTTTATCGCCAGTCTGTAGAGACCTGAAATTGATTGGAAACAAGATTAAACCATGTATGTACATTCGCATTCAATTGCGGTGCTCCGTTTACAGAAAAGTTGAGTTACACCACACGAGAGACATAGATCCTTAACCCTTTAAATATATCGTATAAGTACTATGGATGATTTTAATTTTCATTTACAATTTTAGTATTAATTTGATATGCAAAACGCTATTGTTATAATACTTTTAGCGAGTTCTATTCAAGGTATGCATATTATGGTTTTAGATACAGAGCATCAACAATGTACGCGATTGTACCTCTACGTTGTTAATACGTTGAAGACACGTCGAGAATTACTGCGGATCGAAACGTTAATTGACATAGCTAGAATTTATCTCCTCTCCTGTTAACTGTTTTAATCTTGTTCATTGTGTTTTGTTACAATGTATTGTTTAATTTAACTATATTCACATTACTGCTATTACTCAATATGTTAGCATCGTATAAAATAAATGCCTCGAACAAAATTAAACATTTACAAACTAGAGCTTCATTAGAACTAAAAGTTACGTAGTCTTTGGTTTATATTAATGCCTTTACGTAAGAATAAACAAGAGAAAGCACAAATAACTCCCACTAACATTTATAGAAATGCCAATTCTATACATAGAATTCAACGAGGCGGCAAATCCTATCAGTGAGTAGGCGACCTTTAAGCTTGGACTTATAAAAATAGCCGTGCAATAATAATCCATTTAAAGGTTTACATCAAATATACATGGCTAGTTATAACCAATCCACTTAAGTTATTGACAGTGAATGAAGCTCTACTTGAATAATCTTTGGACAAACGCGAATCATGATTTTTTTAATGGATTTACTTGTGTTTTTTTTATACAATAAGGCGGCAAACGAGCAAGCGGCCACCTAAATTCGAAGAAACGGCGAAGTGACCGCTGCCCATAGACATCCGCAATTGCAGATGCGTTGCCTACCCTAAACCGACGGAGGATGAGACGCACACAAAGAGTCTCCTCCATTATCAAATCCACTTTCCCATCCAATCCTTTCCTTATAAGAAAAGGGTGGAACGGGAAAGGGACTAAAATTGGGCCTCCTGAAATTTGGCACAGATGTAGAATATAATCTGGAAGAACACATAGAATAAGAATTAAGCTTTAGCTTAAGAATTAATTCCTTGCGAACCGGATTATTACCTGTCGTTTGAAAAAACTGTGGTTCCAGATCTCTAATCTTGTTCCCCGTGAGCTGTAGCGTGAATACTTTGGAACTGTTGACGGCTGCGGGCACCCTGAGGATGGGCACGTGTTTGCACGTAACTATGCCCAGGTCGCCCGCTGGCTTCGAGCACGTGCAGAGCGCTTGGAACAGACACGGCGGATGGCCAGTGTCCACGTGTATCTAGAACAAAAGATATCATTAAAAGTTCCATTAATGTTACATTTGTGTGTATGTGTGAATGATGTATGTGTCAATGAGGTGTTAGCAAACCGATTTGGTGTAGCCAAAATTAGTTTTGGAAAAAGACTAAAATGTAGAAAATTAGAAATTACATCTGTTGAATTATATTATAGTACATTAATGGTTTTTAAAATGTTAAATTATGTCTTTGAAAATTAATGTAGATATAACATTCTGGCTAATGTAAATATTTACACTGACAACTGCATTCCAGCAGGAATGCTGCTTGTAAAAATGTTCTCGGGGTATTTATTTTACCTGTTTCTCTACGATACGAAAGTAAATCACGCAGCACAAGATAGAAGAAGACAGAGAAAAGTAAGGATTGCGTGGAGAAGGTTATATGTAAGAAGGGATTGAATTCAAATATGACGGCAGATAGAGATGCATAGAAGAGTAGTATATAGTGCAGACCCTCCGTTGTGTTAAGACAAGATGACAAACGAACGGCAAAACACTTTGTTTAATTAGTTTGGTCTTTATCTGATAGATAAAGATATCTATCAAATAAGCATAAAATAAATAAACTGTACGTCAAATGAATATTGAGAAGGTTGAGTAAGGAAAACGTTGGAACTATTTTGGTAGAAAATATATAAGAAAACATGATATTAATACGACGAGGAAACTATTTCCGAAACCGTGCCAAATATCCAATGTCTTTCTATTTATTTTTGTAGAACCTTTTCGACTTCGTATCTAATTACTTATTTGTTTGAACATTTACATAGAGGTAGACCTAGAAAGAGATGGATGGATTGCGTGAAAGGTGACATGATCAAGAAGGGAGTGATGACTGAGATGACGGATGACAGAGTTATTTGGAGGACGAAAACTCCTTGCGCCCTACGGGAGTAGGATAAGGAGGAGATGATGATGATGTTTGAACATTTACTTATTTAGACTTTATGCTTAATACTTTCGTTTAACATGACATTTCTCAACCGTAAAGTTCAACAATACAATATTCAAAAAATACAACGGTAGTAGACTGTCGGTTATTATGACTGACTATTCCCGGTACATTATATGTTGTTATAAACGGTTTTCCTATATACTATAAAGACATGTCATTGAAAAGTATTTAAAATACAAGACCGTTAATGCTTTGCTTATAAAAGGAAACATTGAAAAAGGTGAACACTAAAATACAAATCGACCCTCGAATGATTCCTTTTTATTTATGTATAAAGGCAAAAGAAAGTTGCTGGTGTTGCTATTTTCATTTTATATTATTACATAATTCAACTTGGATAAGATATAAAACAGTTAAATGTTTTGCCAATTTCTATTTACGGACCTATATTACGTAGATGGATTTTCGAGGGTTCTACTATGGAGTGTTATTGGTTTTCTTATTCGACGTAGGGTTGCCATTTGCAAATAAATATATGTTTAGGAAACTATTTGATCTTGGTAATATATTTTATTTGTTCGACACTTTATAAATATTATAATTTAAGTTTTTAATAGGAAGTTACACTGAGATGAAGAAGTTAATTTTTTTTTTACTGAACTTTTATGATTAACGCATAAAATGACGTAAAATATCTTATGAATAATTTGTGGTATCTAGTCGTAGGTTAATTTACAAACGTATTGTGTACGATAGTAGAGTAATAGACTGTATAAGGCAGATGTCACTTGACGAATTAATCTATATCTATATCTATACTAATATAATAAAGAGGAAAGATTTGTATTTTTATATATATTGAAATAACTCAAAAACTACTGGACCGATTTTAAAAATTCTTTCACCGTTAGAAAGGTAACTTATCCGTGAGTAACATAGGCTATATCTTTTAAATTCATGCGGGCGAAGTCGCGAGTAACAGCTAGTGTTTAATAAAATAAACTTTAATTAGGAAATACAGTACGCTGACAGCCCTATTGCTCGTAATAAAGGGAACAACGTACATTAACAAGCGAACAACGGCATGAGCACGTCTTTTAATTTCAGTAATAACGTTTCAGAGTTACACGTCAGTTGAGTGTTAGAGAATATTTACCCACATTTACACTGGGCACGTTTGTTATTTGTGTAATAAACTAAACTCACTAGTTACTTTGTATGTTAACTTAAATTACAAAAACAAAAGTTTAACCAAAAATGATGCTTTAAGTAATGATCTACGAGTATGCCTCGTTACGCTCTACTGCATCTAATATTACAAAGAGAGATTTGTATTTTGTAGCAAACAAACTCATACACTGCTCACCCGATTTTATAAATTCTTTTGCCAATACAAAACTACGTTATAACTGAGTGACATGATATTTTTATTGAAGAATTTTTAACTCCGAGTGCACTCAGAGGTAAAAGTTAGGTTGTAAATAAAAAGACAGTTGAGTTTTTAAAATCCACTGGTAAAACTGGTATGGATCGTAAAAATTTTATTTCGAGTTTCGATTTTTGTTGTTTATGTTCAGTTTAGTTGTGCATCGAGGTTTCTGGTTAGTAACTTGTGAAAGAAAAGAGACACCATCAACATTAAAATTGAGAAAGTAAACATTGGTGAAAACACTAGTTTTATTTTACCTTCCCTTCTCCCACTTCCACACATATCAATATAATCAAAGAGTTTTATAAATAACATTTAAAATACATCAAAACAGAATCCATAACCAAAACCATACAAAGCCAAACATTTTACAAGAAAATCCAACGAAGCGTTTTCCTAAATTAGTCACAACTAATTAGAAAACCAAACGCAGTTAGTATTTGTTAGTATAACATAACATCAAAAATTATCTAAGGTTAATTTTATTTAACTGTTAATACCAATCAGGACTTGTCGGGTACTATTTAATTAATCAATACTCTAAAATCTTTATTAACAGCTCACCCGTTTTGACAGCTGTAAATAGAATAGATATTAATTAGTGATGGGCGTCAAAACATCGATAACATAATTATTCGATAGTTTTTAATTCCTTAATGATCGATAGCTTTGATATACGAATTCTACGTTCTAATGACGTTTTTTTATGATGTGAATTCGTTTGAAGTATTTTGTAGCTATCAAAACGGGCATTTAATATCAGTACTAGCTGCAATGAATTGCGACATCAATGAATATGTACCAATCGAGTCACCACAATACAACGTGAAACACGAAATGCGAATCATCCACAGTGGAAAAATACCTTAATAGGTCCTGAATAACACTTGGACCGACGGCAACAAATTAGCAGAGCTATTAGAGGCAGATATAGTCTCTTCATTTTTTTCTTTTAAAAATAGACGGTAAAAGCAGCATTCCGCCAGCCTGCAGCTTCGGTTTGTCGGCTTCAGTTTACTGTATAAAAATTTACATCATATCTTCAATACAAATAAAACTGCCACAATGCCAATGGGATGTAATTACCTCTTCATTTACCTACAGTATTAAATCTAATACAGGGTGTTCAAAACGGAGAAATTGGCATATAATATTTGTACACGAGTTGGAATCAATCATCAAAGTACAATTCCTAACTAGGTATTTGTAGTTTTATGAACATCCTGTAGATTGTAAAAAAATCGAATAATTTTACTAATTGTATCGCATCTACTGAATCTAATAAAACATGGATGTGTTAATGAAAATTTGGAATAGTGTTATAAATTAATTATTATTATTTTATTCGTACTTACTTCTAATGCTCTCGCCAAAGAGGCCCATATCATCAGGAGTAATGTGACAACGACGAGCATGTAGCCAAACTTGATTATCGCCATCAAACTCTGAAAAAGAATAAAATGCAATGAGTCAATTTCGTCCCATTCACCTTTAGATGAACCCTGGTTCCTTTAAGGTAATCATTCACTGCTAAAAGCTTTCTTCCAGTGAAAGATTTATTACAAATCGATTTAGTTAGAGCGGACGCACACTAAACTATCGCACAACTGTTGTGTGATTGTCGATTGTTTCGCAGCAAATTCAACTGTTTAGGTCATAACTAAAAATCGAGTAGAGAACGCTCCTCCTTATTATAATCTTATAGGAATAAACCGAGACTAAACAGTTGTGCGATAATTTAGTCAAAGGTGTGCGCTCTTAGATTATCCGAAACAATAATCTTACTAATCTTACTTCTTCCTAATACTATAAATGCGAAAGTTTAGATGGATGGATGGATCACCTATACGGCAGAACCGATTTCGATGAAATTTGGTATAGATGTAGAGGATAGTCTGGAAGAACATGTAGACTATTCACTCTTGTTTTTTTAATCCCACGGGGACGGAGTCGCGGGCGATAGCTAGTAATGCAATATATTGATTGGTCAGTAAATGTGTTGAAAAATACCAATTTCAGAATAGGTTAAGCTTTTATTTCACGTTAGAAATGTTGGAAAAAATTGTTTCCATTCAATGAATTTCAAGGTCGTTCACGATTGGCTTTTATATGTAAAGTACCATTCACGCTTTCAAAAATAAAAATATATACTGTGGAGTGAATGAAACGAGACTGTCATAAAGCAAGCTCTGTTTTAATTAAAAACAGACAGTGATATACTGTATAGTTGTGTGGGAACATTTTCTAGGCCAAGTTCACTGGCAAGTAAAAACAAGAGTATACATAAAATGACTGCGGTTTTACGGAATTATTTACTGTGCTTATTGTTAGTACAAAAACCGTGGGCTACTATCTAGCGATCTCTCTCATTCTTTCTGAAAAAAATGAGATATCAACACATTTTTTGAATAGACACATATACCCACAAACAGTTGAGAATTGAAACTATTTACGTAACTGTTGTCTGATTAATTATTAATTAATTAATTGTTTTTTAATCAATATAGCTATAGACGTCTATAGGTGTATAGAGTTCAAACACTTTTACGTGCTCACGTGAAGTGCTGTAGGTGTCAAGTGAGGTGTGTGCAATGTCAAAAGCCCTTACCATATGCTCCGATTGGAACTAATGCGAATATGGTTTGAATTTTTACTAGAAATCCAATAGAAGAGATATTCAAAATTAGATATTGTATCAAAAAATGGTTGGTACAAAATGTCAGCTTTCATTTACAATAGTAGATTTTGGAGATTAAATTCATATTTAATAAAAACAATTAAATTTCAATAGAAATGTAGTTATTATTGAAAATTTTAAATGTAAAAAAAAACGAAAAGAGTATTATACCAAAACATTCCAACAACCGCATAAACTTTTTCAAAATCGATCTACTCTTACAATAAACTCTACTACGAACCGAATCCATTGGGAAATTTTCCCAAATACTGAAAACATAAAGCAATTTCACGTACAAATATTTTCCTGAATCTTTTATTTCATTCAGAAATACGAGTAGTTAGAAAATAGAAATGTTTTAAAAATGTATACTATTAGAGAAGAACAATTCGTTTAGTAAAGGTATGACCAAAATCCGTTTAACCCTTCATTCGACAATATCCAGTGTGTCAAACAACTAATTTAAAAACATCTACTGAACTAGTTTAAATAAAAATACGTGAGATTTTGATTTTAGTGTGTTGGTAATATATATTTTTTTGCTACAAAAAACTCAGTCGCATTGTAAGTAAATAATAAATTGTCAGTCAATCCAACGTATAAAATATGTGATGGAAACATCGGATTTTGGTACTCTATCTGACAGTCACTTTTAAGCTATCTGAGCATCTATCAGCCAGTGGTGGGACAGGCCCTAAATCTGTGAAGTTGTTATAAATGATTATCATTATCAAAATGTGTTAAGTTAATTTTCATTATTTAATTAGTATTTCAAAAGTTGTAATATATTATTAATTAATGACATGACTTATTTTAATTGCAATTGTAAACATTTGCAACGTTAAAATGTTAATCGTTTTTTATTTAAGCATACGATAGCATTAACTAAAAGCAACACACCTAAATTAATGCGGCTTGAGGTTTATTGCAACGTTTACTGACGTCGAGGCTAACAAGCAGTTAATTGCCGCCTCTATTAGTGTTAAGAAAGAAATGTACACTTTATTTTAGCGGGAAATTATTAAGAAAAAGAAACTAAATTAGCTAAAAAGAGTTAAAAGGCGTTGAATGCTTTATTACACTGTTTAAAGTCTGTAAAACATGGACTGTAATTAAATTAGGAGAAATATTAATAGAAGTAGGAACTAGAAATTATATTAAATACATTTTATATTATTACACTTAATATGAAACAATTGAAATAAATGTTGATTAATTATTAAATTCATGCATGAGAAGAAATAGAAGCTTAAAGTTCAAAAGTTTTGCCCAAAAAAATCCTTTTCAGTTTTAAAAAAACATTACGGCAGCTTGCTAACAAGCAAATGTGACACAACAGGCAACAGTCGACGGATAGTTTGCTTTGAAACAGCCGAAATTTTAAAAATTCAAATTGAAAAAATAAACGTTATAACACACAACCGAGAGTTCAGATTTAAACGACCCCTTGTTTATGAATAGGTGCATTCACTTTACATATTTTTGTTGCGAAAAATTCACAGGAACATTGTGGTTGTGCAAAATTTCGCCTTTGCTATCTACACGGGAGGTTAGTTTTTTTTTAATTCAGCTGACTCAAGCATGATATAAAGACTTCCTAGTTTAGAGTAATGTAACACTGCATTCATTCTGACATAAATCTTGGACTAAAATATGAGAGTGTGTAAAAAAAACCTCATATCAGAGAAGAAATACCACAAACACTTTGTAACCGTT
>LD688974.1:6232923-6246373 GCA_003118335.3 Papilio memnon | reverse complement strand
CTATATTCAATTCAGAATGTAAGAAAATACTATTAAATTGGCTTCGTTATTACGAAGCGGAATTAACGAGAGATGAAGATATTGGAGAACGTTGTACGTAACCAATAATGGATTATTTCTACATTTTCCCTTTTTATTACTATTAAGGTGTTTTACGTAGGTACGACTTTATCTAGATTTTAATATCGCAGGATATATTGGTTTTATTTACAGTTGTTTATCATACTAATATTATAAATGCTGAAGTTTAGATGGATGGAAGTTTGTTAGAGTTTGTAGCCTAAACTGTGGAATGTATCTCGATAAAATTTGACATAGATGTAGAGGATAGTCTCGAACAACACATAGGCATACTTTTGTTTCTTTCAACTCCACACAGACGGAGCCGCGGTCCAAAGCTAGTATTCTATGAAAATAAAAAAAAACTTAAAGTATAGAGATTTATCAATGTGATTACTAATATCCGACCGGATGCGTGTAATTTAAAAAAAATAAATTTCTGCGGGCATAAGATTGGGTATGGTCAGTAATATGTACAGTCAGGAACAGACGTTCCTACATCACTATTTCATAAAAGAAAAAAAATGTGTAAGTCTACTTAAAGAAATTACATTTTAAAACTCAAATTTTGTATTTAAAAATTAACTAAATAGTTCCAACTTCTAGAGTAAAGAAATTGTTGAAACGTTTTTCTTAATTTACACAAGATTTACAAATTAAAAAACATAAAAACGTAACCCGCTGCCACTAGCATTTCTTTGTAAAGAATTATACATTTGAAAATGAACTTTAACGTGACGGTAGAAAGTAGAAATCGTTTGAATACGTGCAAGAATAAGATTGTTCGGTAAATTTTCTTAAATGATTTAAGAAGAGTGATAAAAATGATTTATGCTGTGGTAATTAGTGAGTTTTTCGAAACATTTAGGGCCATTTTTCTTTCAGATTTAGTTTAAGGCTTAATAATATTTTAATATACGCAAGATGAATGAATGTGGATGGCTACAAAGGTAGAGAAAAACCGAAGAAAGTATGGATGGATTGTGTGAAAGATGATATGCTTAAGAAGGGAGTAGATACAGATACGACGGCTGATAGAAATGTATGGAAGAGCAGCACGTACTGTGCCGACCCTCCGTAAGGGATAAGGGCAAGTTGATGACGCAAGATAAATGAAAACCAAATAGAATTGAAGAAATTCAATTAGACATTCTAAAAATGATATATGAATACAATATACGTTGAAAATATACGACGCTGTCTCTAACGTTGTGCGTGAATGTACATTTTGATGGTTCAATAAAGATTAAGATCACAGATTCTGTTCTTAAGAGCTCTTTGCATAACTCTTTAATTGTAATTAAGGATCAGATAAAATTGTTGTTAGATAGAGTAAGAATACGGTTATTTTAAAGATTTACAAATAAAATAAATATTCCTCAGGACCTTATCACAATAAAACCAACTGTATTTCAAATCCTCTTCATTTAAACACACGTCAACCCTTTTATAATATGACTAGCGTTCGGCACGGATTTTTGAAAAATACTTATTGAAACTTTATTAGGTACTAGCTTTCGCCCGCGACTGCGTCCGCGTGGAATTAAAAAAAAAGTAAGACGCTTATGTGTTCTTCTAGACTATGCTCTACATCTATGCCAAATTTCATCGAGATCCATTTAGCAGTTTAGGCTACAAACTCTAACAGACATCCATCCATCTAAGCTTTCGCATTTATAATATTACTAGCTTTCGCCCGCGACTCCGTCCGCGCGGTATTAAAAAAATAAAAGTAAGTAGCCTATATGTTCTTCCAGACTATCCTCTATATCTATACCAAATTTCATCGAGATCTCTTCAGCCGTTTAGGCTACAAACTCTAACAAACATCCATCCATCTATCCATCCATCCATCTAAACTTTCGCATTTATAATATTAGTAAGAAGTAAGAAGTAAGATGAGAAGTAAGAAGTAAGAAGTATGATAGTAAGAAGTAAGAAGTAAGAAGTAAGATAGGTTTGCGAAACAAAATTTAGACCAAAAAAATAGATGACTTATACCGAAAGCAGTGTGATGATATTTTTGGTGAAAAATATAACCGCGTTGACGCCCATAATACCAGCAAGGGACAAAGAGCTAAAAGTCATGTTCAATTACATTGTTTTACTATTTTTCTGAGTAATATAGTCGGAGTTTAATTAAAATTTAATAGATACCGTTCCGTAGCATAACAATGTAATATATTCAGCTATAAAGTTTACTGGTGTTCGATAAAACGGGTTAATGTCAAAGTGTAAAGACAAAGTCGCACAGGAATTTTCCCATTAAATAGAGATTTGGATGCAACAATGAATAAGGATTGTGACCCACATTACTTAAACCACTAACGTATACTCAAACTAGCTTTTTCTCGCGACTTTGCCCGCGTGAAATATGTAGCCTATGTTACTCACAGACAAATCACATTTCTAACGGTGGATGCATTTTTAAAATCCGCCCAATAGTTTTTGAGCTATTACAATACATACAAAAGTACGAGAATACAAATCTTTCCTCTTTATATTATTAGTATAGATTAAGTCATCAAAACACACACTTCTTTGTTGCCTAAGATGTCGGCAATTACAGCATATTTTTGAATAATTTTTATTTTAATAAAAAGCCCTACACTTACGTCACTCTTTAGGCTATATATTTTCACGCCATTAAACTTAGGGGGTAAATATTTTGGATAAAAGCCCTAACGTGGGAAAGAGATCATAAGTTGCTGCCAACATCATTGAAGCAAGATTGCTATGATTTGTCATCATGTTATGTCATTTTGACATTTGCAACTGATAATTTGACAAATGTAAACAATAAAATGAAGTTTTTATAATTCCACGAGGATGAAGCTGCACGCGAACAGCTAGTTATTTTAATAATAGCAAAAAACATGATAATGTGTGTGTAAAATAAAACATTAATTTCATCAACTTCTTTGGGTGCTCTAAGAATGGACTTTTATGCCCTTCAGAAGACATTATTTTCTGTTGGTATTTTAATAATAAATCTGAGTTTAATGTTAAATATTTAATTCTACTAATGATTAAAATAAATTAAAGCAATAAGACAAAGTGATAATAACAGAAAAAAGTTAAAACAATTACTGTAGTTAAATAAACGGAAGACAAAGATTAAAAGAATTGATTGCAGATAGAAAGTTAGGTAAGAAACTTTTGAAACTGATTTATTTCTTTTCGATCCAGAGTCCATTGAACCTTCTTTCAATAGTATTGCATAACAATTCGATTGTCCTGAACAGGACAAACTTTGTACTGCTTCGTTGAACTGTTGAATTGTCGAAGAAACTTCTATCTTCTATCACCAGTTTTATCGAAACATTTATTTTGTTTTTGAGGTTAAATAATGAATACCAATAGACACAATTTAATGACACAGTTTGAGCATACTAGCTTTCGTCCGCGACTCCGTCCACGTGGAATGAAAAAACAAAAGTAAGTAGCCTTTGTCTTCTCCCAGACTGTCCTCTACATCTATGCCAAATTTCATCGATATCCGTTTAGTAGTTTAGCCTACAAACTCTAACAAACATCGATCCATCTAAACTTTCGCATTTATGATATTAGTAAGAAGTAAGATTACGAATAAAAATAACGAATAGATTTAAAAATAGTACAACTTGCCAAAAAGGTTAAAGGTCTGTAAAACCTAGGCCATCATTGAATAAAATTTCCAGACTATTATGTCTAGCTGTAGAAAATATACCAAAATAAATGTTACTATTTACCTTTGTAAGATCAGAGCCATTGGGAACATGTCTCATCATCGAGTCACAGAGTAACAATATCGCAGATACAAAATGTTTATAAAAACATTTCCCACGTGCGCTATCTGATGTGCATTGTTTTTGTAAACACAATTCATCAAGTGATACACGCTAATAAAATCGTGTTGACCATAATCTCTGGAACGGGTGGACCGATTTGGACGGGACTTTGACTGAAAGGTAGCTAATAAAAAGTAGATGCACGCGGGATGTTATAGATGGCCATTTTTTTTTAAATTCCACGCTAACGAAGTTTGCGGGCGACAGCTCGTCTATACTAAAATTATAAAGAGGAAAGATTTGATTGTTTGCATTGAATAGTCCGTTGTCGTTTGAATATTGTTAGCACTTAGCACACATATGGAACTTATTTGGAATATAAGCTAATACTTTGTTACGAAATATCTCCTATTTCTAAACTTCATAAAGCAAAGGCGATTGATCCTTTTCAAATATTCTATTTATAACTTAATAATGATGGTTATTGACAAACTTTTCAGACTTACTAATAAGCTTATAAAACTGTCATCGCCAAGTCCTCCTTAATGAAGTTTTTAATATTTAATTAACGGATACGACATTTTTAGTTCTTTAAAAGTTTTGTAGCCTAATGGTTAGGGGTACGGATTTGCGATCATGTGACCGAGGGTTCGAATCCCACTATTCGACTAATGTAAACCATTCCTAGCACAACGCTAGGGCTTAGTTGGAATGGTAGAAGAAAATCAGTAAATAAACATCAAACGGTTAATAAAAAAAATGTATTTCATATCTCTTAGTTTATAAGCTTATGGTGTTATTAAAAGTGAGAACTTTAATCGTTCATTGTACTTAAATACACTAATAAAAATATTTAATTTAACTCTGATTAAAATAACGAAAAGCCATACAAGTATTTCATATTTCGAATTTGATAGAGAAATCAGGGAAATGGGTCATGATTCGCGACTGCTAAAATTACTGCTATTCATTCGAATTGTATTCAATTGGTTGATTATTTGATTTATACCTATCCATATCAAATGTATATCAAACATACATAGCATGATATTAATTTGTGAAATGTGAGAGTAGGTCAAAATCTTTGGAGCTTAGTCCAATTATCTACATTAGGTTATACAACTTTGGTCTCATTATAACAAAAATTGTGTCGATCTGTATAAATTTTAGGGAGTCAACACACGGTCGTAGTCTCCTGCAAGGTTTATCCTACACTTGTGAACGGAACTCCAAGATATTGGCATAAATATAGAGCATTTTAAGATCAAACGACTTTTCAATGACCGTTTTTTCAATACGCGATAGTGAGTGAAAGATGATCTTTATATATATTTTACAATACAATACAAACAACAAGGAGTGAACTTTATTATAATCTATATTTGTTACTATCTGCGACAACTTGTAATTAGCCTTAAGTTTTTTGTTTGATTTACTATTTTCTGTAAGTTAGCTGTAAGTTGTCCATAAATAAATAAAATTAAAATAAAATAAAATACTCTGGAAGTACATATAGGGGCCGAGGAATGGAGTCGCGGGCGACAGTTGGCATTGTAAATTATGAATGAATGAAATAGAATGCCATCAAATTAATTTAGGTACTACATTTATTAAAACTACGGTGGCTAAATTAATTAGATTTAACAACAGAGATGATTACAAAAGCTTACTTAAATGAGGATAATAAAAGTGATTTATAAAGGTATAATTAACGTAAAATCTCGGACAACAAAGACGCTTTTGTTCAACATTGTACGGCTTCACGTAAAAAGTGAGAATACTTTACTGGTCATTAATTAGCAAAAATCGACTTTCAGTAGACGGTTTCAATGGAGATTTTAACTTCAGATGCTTACGAGTGATGAAAGGTACTGATTGAATGCACTTCAGCCGCTAAAAGAAGAGTCTACGCATCATTTTTGTACTTCAAAGAGATGTTAAAAGATTCTCTAACGTAAGGCAAAAGATTTAAGCAAACAACTAAAAAACGGGGAAATTCTGATTTATAACAGTAATGTGTTCAGTCGGGTATGCTAAAGGCATTTTAGAAGACCAGCAGTAAGCAGATAATGGCTGATGATGATGTAAATGCTATTGTTACAGTATAAGGTAACAAAGAAGCAAGCAGCCACCGCATTTCACTAAAACAGCGAAGCAACCATGCCCCATAGACATTCGCATTTTCAGATGCCTACCTTAGAACAATGGGGGAGGGGATGTAAAAAAAAAGGATTTTTTTACCTAAGGTTCCCCCATACTTCGGTAAACCCTCCTCCCCTTCGAAACCCATTCTATATTTATCTATCTAAATTTTACAATATTTATATAGAAAGAACAATATATAAAAATAGATGGCATTGTTATCTGTACTAATGTAATAAAGCGTAAACACACATTTCTTTGTTGCCTAAGATGTCAGCAATTACAGCATATTTCTGAATAACACCTACACTTACGTCACGCTTTAGGCTATATATCTTCACGCCATTAAACTTTGGGGATAAATATTTTGGATAAAAACCCTAATGTGGGAAAGAGACCTTAAGTTGCTGCCAACATCAAGGAAGCAAGAATGCCATAGTAAGGTAATTAGTATAATATTTTGACATTTGCTATTGAGAATTTGACAAATGTAAACAATAAAATAAAGTTTTTATAATTTCATGCGGATGAAGCCGCAAGGGAACAGCTAGTATTAAATATTCCGCACCAAAGTAAATCGTGTATAATTAATTGAACCTCTTCCCGCGTTAAAATTAAATGGACATGCTATTTTAATCTGTACAAAATTAATTACGCATTAGCGGCAGTGCGGAGAAGACTCTTATGCTGCCAGTGATCCATTAATTAAAAAAAACTGCTAATAGCCTCTTCATTCATGATTCATTTTGTACTTCCCTTCTTTGTCCCCTCGCTATGAAATTAATCATTTGTTTTAATAGAAATGTCTAAATTAAAAACAATATATTATATTATAATGAACATAAAAACAACGTACAATGTTATATTATTACGTTCCAAAGTTTGTTTGTTGTTCAAAAAAGCCATCAACAACGAAACTCTCGTAATTTACCGTCGCCCGCCGTACTGCCAATAAAAGATTAAATATTTACACGAAATTTGTTTTTTATAATTAACAACTTTGTTTTTCATTATCAACGGTGCAGAGAAAGTTTTAAGCTTTTAAAACCGCCGATAAAGCTTTGAAAGTGGCTTAAAGACTTCACTCTTTGATAAAATGGCAAATTGGAAATCAATCTATACTTCTATACTAATATAATAAAGCGTAAACACACACTTCTTCGTTGCCTAAGATGTCAGCAATCACAGCATATTTTTGAATAATTCTTTTTTTAATAAAAAGCCCTACACTTACATCACGCTTTAGGCTATATGTTTTCACGACATTAAACTTAGGGGTTGATATTTTGGATAAAAACCCTAATGTGGGAAAGAGACCATAAGTTGCTGCCAACATCAAGGAAGCAAGATAGCCAAAGTTTGTCATCATGTCAGGTCATTTTGACATTTGCAATTGATACTTTGACAAATGTAAACAATGAAATAAAGTTTTTATAATTTCACGCGGATGAAGCCATATGGCGACAAGTCTAAATTTAAACTTTGAGTGATGTTTTATTTTGAAGTACTTGCTTTAGCACGCGATTCCGTCCGCGAAACAAAAGTAAGTAGCCTGTGTTCTTCCACACTATACTCTACGTATGTGCCAAATTTCATCGAGATTCGTTCAGCCGTGTAGGCACAAACTCTAACAGATGTCAATCCATCCTTCTAAACTTTGGCATTTACAATATGAGTAACATTGACTTATAACACTGAGAAAGTTACTGATTATTGGATAGATGTGAACATCCCAACGCATTCCTTGTGACTAATGAAAACAGTTCCCGCATGGCAGCTCTATGGGATGCGTGGACAAAACTGTGTCCTTAGGTCCATTACAGTTGTTAAAACCATACAAGTCGATATCTACAGGCTTGTTTCAATTGACACGAGTGTTTATTTAATAAAATAACACCATTATGTTTACTCAATCTCTGTTTTATTCTTGCTTAAAATTAATTTATTTACAATTTAACGAAATTTTCATATATAGGCAACTTTTCTTCTTCTTGACATTGTTGACATTTCTTTTTCTTCCTTTATTTACTTCTGTTAGGCCAGTATTATCTAATTAATTTAGACTGCAGTTTTACAATAAATAAAAAAGAATATAGCGCTATCTATTGCTCGATTACCTTTAACCAACGAGCTCGGGAACATAATTACAAGTCACTTTTGTAGTACGCATAAGGAATCAAACTTGATCAAAGCTATAACGAGTTTAGTAAATACAGAATGAAATATTAAAGTTAGAAGCAAGATTTACCGATAGAACTTTGTATAACAGTGGTAAAGTTTTGCTCTGCGGTAACCGTATATCAAACAGTATAATCGAACTTCACAATGACTTTCGCCAACACTAAACCTAAATAGACTGGGAGTGTAGATAGGTCAGACTCGGCATTTAATCTGATTTCACTTGGCAATGATATGTATTGCCTTAAACATAATACGTTATTAAACACATTACTATAACTTTAGTTAAGGCTCTAATATAATATTACCATTTGAAAAGTTGTATGAAAATTTAAATATTATCATACTAATATTATATATGCGAAAGTTTAGATGGATGGATAGATGTTTGTTAGTGTTTATAGCCTAAACGGCTGAACGGATTTCGATGAAATTTGGTATAGATGTAGAGGATAGTCTGGAAGAACACATAGGATACTACCATTTGTTTTTTTTAATTCCACGCGGACGGAGTGGCGGGCGAAAGCTAGTTTTTCATAATACATCGTTATTTGTGTTCGTAGTAATCGGACATTAACCAATTTCCCTTTCCCAACATCTGTAGATAAAGTACCTTGAAGAATAAGAGCATTTACTTTTCATTATACACGACTGCACACCCAATAACCCACCAATTTCGTACTCCGAAAACTTTTTAAACTTGCCATTATAAATTGAACTCTAAAGTTAAAGTAGAAAAGTTGCTAATATAATAACGTCGCAGTTTACCGCAGTCGCATTCACAACTGTAGTCGAGGAGCGCATATATTTATTTGTTGGAGAAATTTAAAGGAGCGCTGAAGCTGTGCTGTAGATTTGCGTTTCAGCGTTTCTCGAGGGGGCGCCTAGAACGGGTGAACGATAAATCGTTTGTAAAAACATGTTTTATGTTCTTTTGTTTACTCTTTTATCCTTTTTGTTGTGCTACTGGAATCCAATGGATTTGTAGCGCTATAAGTATTAAAGTTTTTTAAATAAAATATGAGCGGTACAAAACTGAACGAAGTGTTGATTCTGATAGATTTATAGTCTTTTAATTATGTAGTAGATAGATAAATACGTTTATATGTTTTTGTCCGACGTTTACAATCAATAGCAATTGACCAATTGAAAGTCGGACGTCTAATCATGAAATAGGTAAATAGCCCTATTGTCTGCTTTGTACGATCTATACATATAATAAAAGTGGAGTGTCTGTAATCAAAGGAAAAATTCCAAATTTCGGGAAGATGATGTATTTGCTTTGCTGATAACGAAAATCGCATTTAATAAAATCTTGTCTGTCCGCAAGCCGCGTTTGTTCCGGGTAATCTCCGAAACGATTGGGCCGATTTCGACTGGACTTCCACTGAAGGGTAGCTAACATAGTCGGGCATATTATAGGCTACTTTTTAATTCCGCGCTATCAAAATGGCATAACGGGTGCTCCAAGTTTGCGCTAACGAAGACGGGCGACAGCTCGTTTAACAATAAAAAGTATATAATGTTTAAATGTTCACCTTGCGACGTAAAACATTTTTTTCTTAATACGCTATGTGTAATTTAGGGTCAGAATCGTTTCCAAAGTGATAAATTGCATGTTCTCATTCGTATTCATAATACGTCCGTCGTATTTTATAGTTATTTGTTGTAAGCTGCGAGTATGAGGGCACGTTTGCGAGACGTCTGTGAAACGTAGGAAAATTATTTTACGTATTATGTGGAATGAAAGCAAAAGTACCTTCTTGTACTATTTATGTATGTCTGTAGGTTTGTGTTATTTAATGGTGCTCTTGATTATGTCGAAGTATTTCTTTCTTAAATTGTTTTATAAGTCCGATCGTATTCAGTTTTTAAGATTAGAGGAATAATAATTTCATTTCTTATTTTTAATTAGCTGTCGCTCGCAAACTTCGTTAGCGCAGAACATTCCCGTGTGCATCTACCTTCCAGTTAAAGTCCCCTCCAAATCGGTTCACCCGTTCTAGAGATGAGGTCCGGTCGCCATTTTGATAGCGCGGAATTAAAAAAAATGTAGCCTATAATATGCCGGTCAGCTATCCTCCAGTGAAATTCCCGTTGAAATCGTCCCAGCCATTTCGGAGATTACCCGCTACAAACGCGGCTTGCGGACAGACAGACAGACAAAAATGTGATTCTCGTTAACAGCAACGCAAATACATCATCTTCCCGAAATCCAGAATTTTTCTTTTGATATTACAAACAGACACTTCAATTTTATTATATGTATAGATAGAAGATATAGGCGTGATAGAGTCGAGTCTATGATATTTTATGCGTTCTTTTTGTCCTTGACTGCAACGTGACCTTGCAAGCTTAGCATGTAATTATGTCGAGGGCTTGAAATGCACGTAATGTTGACTTGTTGTTGAAGTTGTTAAACTAGTTTCTACACCATGGACGTTTAGTTTTCCAGCTTACTTATATAGTGTTTATTAGGCAGGCTAAAAGAGTATAAAAATATATAAAACCGAACCTACTACAAAATCTAATAGTAAACTATACATTAAGTCTACGCCAACATTTCTGTTAAATCCCTTAACAATAACTTGCATATTAGGAAAGCAATCAGCGGTCCCGAGTAATACGGATCCGGGACCGACGGGAATGAGGAAATTAAATCTCCACGTACAAGGATAGGACTGAAGTTCGCTTAGGGCAGTTGTACACGGACTGCTTTAGCCTCCCGCGTGGTCCGTACGGCGAACGTTATTTGCTAATAATCGTACGACTTCAACCTTGTGAAGCTTTTACTGATTTGATGCTGTCCGTGTATGACAGTCTTTAGAATTATTACATTGCTCTTAAATTACGAAAGGCGCCTAATTAATTTACTCAAAATGAAATAGTTAATATTGGCATGTTTTTAGTTTTGTATATACGTTATTACGCATATGTAATTTATGTCACTAAACTAACTCATAGTCGTGTATTTAAATCCATATTGAATACTAGTTTCACTGTGGGGTTTTCCTAGTAATATTTTAAAAAGGAAAATATGATTTGAAAATGTTCAATGTGTTATAGTGTGAGTTGCAACAATTTACTTTGAAGTAAAAATAAATGTTTTTGCAACAATAATAAGAAAAGTAAAGAAATGAAAAAGTATGATCCTTTAGTCAGTAAACAGTCGTCTTGACACAAAAGCCTTCGAGGCAAAGTAAATTCATTGCTGTGCATTATAAAAAACTTCGTGTCGACTTCAATTTTATAATAAAAATATTTATTTAGATTGTTTTAAATGCAATTTAGATTGAATGACTTAATTACTACTCTCATACGTTTCCCATTGCTCATCATTTAATATACAGTATGTTCCAAAAATGAATATGATTTTCGAGCTATCCGCCCCAACATATGAAAGCTCGGCTTTAACGAGACCATTTGTGTCCGTCACATGTCGACTCAATGTATTTTAAATATTTATACGTTAATTTATATAATGTACCATTTACATTACATAAGCTACAAATTATATGACAGACGTAATACATATAATTTGGTCTTGAACTAACGAATATTGCTTAGAAAATAATAATTACTAACGATAATAGGTGTCGTCAGAAGGCGCGGATGCAAGGAGGGCCAGATGTCCCCTCCTAGGGTGTGAATAGTAAAATAAACATACAAAGGAGCCCACAACCCCTAGAAACCAACATTGGTAACTCAAAAAAAAATAAAGTTTTTTATTAATAAAGAAGCATTCCTTTTGTAATTAAAAAAAATCCTTCTAGACCCCTTAGTCATGACCTTGATCATCAGCAGCCCCATTTGATCATCGACAGGCGACACCCACGCTATAATCTTTTGTACCGCAAAACATTTATCAGGCTTCAGATAAAGCGATTGACTTTTGCATTGACTATGGATTTTGCGTCGATAAAAGGTATCTCTAATAATCTGGAATTCTGCAAGTCTGGGTAATTATATTGATTTACTAGCTTTCGCCAGCGATTCCGTTCGCGTGGAATAAAAAAAAATAGGTAACCTATGTATTCTATAATCAGACTGTCCTATACATTTATGCGGAATTTCATCGAATTCCGTTCAGCAGTTTAGGCTACAAATCTAACATTCATCCATCTAAACTTTCGAATTCTTATTAGTAAGATTGAATTGCACAATTCGAATGTAATTCAGTACTACGTTATTAAATGTGTTAAACATTAATCAACCGAAGAATTTCAACTAGTGAAGAAAAACTAAACATTTTAAGAAAAGAATTTTACAATTGGATTCTTCGCAATTGAAAGTATAAATTTGCTTTTTCCGACACTTCCTTAGTTAAGGTTCTTAAAAAGTTTTCTTTTTCTTTGCGTTTAGACTGAATAACAGTAAAAGACAACAGACATTTTATGTTGTATTTTATTTGTCTAGAAAAAAATCTTACAATTGTCATCATCATCATCCTGCTTATCCTACTCCCGTAGGGTCGGCGCAACAGGTTTTTGTCCTCCACATAACTCTATCATACGTCATCTCAGTCATTACTCCCTTCTTGATCATGTCACCTTTCACGCAATCCATCCATCTCTTTCTAGGTCTACCTCTACCTGTGTACCCTTCCACACTCATAACTAACGTTCTCCTTGTTACATGCGATTAATCCCTCCTCATAACATGCACATACCATGCTAACCTTTTTTACTCCTTACCTTCTCTACCACTGGGTTACTTTAAAACTTCCTCTAATATACTCATTTCGTATCTTATCCAATCACGTTACCACACACATCCATCTTAACATCCGCATCTCTGCCACATGTAGTCTCCTTTCATCCGTCCCTTTCACTGCCCAACATTCAGATCCATACATCATGACAGGTCTTACGACGGTCTTCTCATCTAAAAAAATCTTACAATTATCATCCAAAGAAATTATCTAGTTGATAGTTTTTCCATTTACAACTCCGTATTCTTAATACATACATTTACAGTCTTTATAATGGAGTATTATTATAATTCTCCCAAGTCCATTAACTGTACACGTGCATCACTGTAAAAGAGCGATGTGTCAATCACTTTAGTATAATCATTCAATTGAATGAAGACCTTGCCGTGCGTTATTTCTGTTCTATTTACTTTCATAGTTCGATAGTCAAGGATAGTTGCGGTTAAACAAAATACGATGCAACCAACTTCCTAATTCAAGTCGATGTATTTTTGGATAGTTTCAACCGATTAACATCTGACAGACGAATTTAAATGTAGTTTTTTTCATAAATCATTACTAATTTAAACGCTCAATGACCGTTAAACAT
>LD688974.1:6215033-6225841 GCA_003118335.3 Papilio memnon | reverse complement strand
CTCTCGAAGAATATTTTTAAGGACTCTCGTAACAACCATATAAAGACTTTAGTGACAATAGTCTAAAGCAACCAATACTTAAAAAAACACTGGAAAACCCGACTGATTTGATTTGCTGATAGTCTCAGAATAATGATTGCATATTACCTTTCCATTCGTGTTGAAATTATTGAAGTAAATATAAAATAAGTTGAACATGAAGTTTAAAATTGACTTGCCGCATCGAATGTTTCTAACTACTAAATAAAAGTTACGAGTGATTTTCAAGTTGCAACCGCTCCACTGAAATGGTTAACCTAAAAATGTCAGACTACGATGGTTCCTTAATCATTCGGAAAATAAAACCAGGAAAAGCCCGGAAAAAGCCTTGTTCATAATTAAAACCTTGTCGTTTGCAGATGGTTATTAACTGGAAAACTTTTATCAACTTTTATTAAAGTGCATTCTTATTTTTTCATTGTTATCTCAAAGGTAAAAAAAATGTTTACGTAATTATTTTTATTAAAAAGGAGACAAAAGTATCAAAAATAACCTATTTGTTTTACTTCCTAAAAAATAATTCAGTTTGAAATCTACAAATTTTATTTTATTTAATCGTTGGTAAAATATTATTTAAAACTTCGCGAATCTGCTATATTTAAATCGATTCAAATACGCCTAATAAAAACTTTCACTACTTCTTTTCTATTACGACAGACCTCTAAAACAGGTATTTGCATTGTAGATGACGCGCGTGTTTTGGGTCAAGCGTAAATATCGAATTACTATCATTTTTCGATAAAACTAACAAAAAAATATATAGACAGTTTCAAATAATACATTAGAAAAAAAATTATGATTTTTTTAATGATGTTAAAATAACTAAAAAGTTTATTTTTCATTGTTTTTTTTAGTAAAAATTTCTACAATAAAATTATTTTTGCAGTACATAATTCGCTAAACAAAAGAGTATTCATATACTAAAATCGATCTAAATTCGTGTCACGTGCGAAGTAAAAGTGAAGAAGGTACGTTCGAGAATCCATAGTAACGTAAATCACTCCCACCGCTTCGACGCACCGAGCATGGGCTACGAGTGTCAACATTATGCAACGTGACCTCGACTAATGTCTAGCGATTTTCCATCCTATACTAAATATAATAACGTTTATTTTTGTTTGCAATTGTCACGAAGGCCGATGTTAATAACATTACGACAGCAGTCCGCATGGGACTTTTAAAGCCTTCTGATATTTAGCAAGCTTGAGAATTTTCTATTTGCTCGTAATCTCTACAAAGTTAATATAACAAGTTAAAACAAACAAAAAATCTATATTAACAAAAATAATACTATTTTATTAGAATACTAGCTTTCGCCTACGACTGCGTTGAATTAAAATACAAAAATAAGTAGCCTATGTATTCCTACAGACTGTCATCTTTGCCAAATTTCATCGATATCTGTTGAGCCCTTACGGAGATAATTAGTAACAAACATCCATCCATCCATCTTTCGCATTTATAATATTAATTTAATAAGATTGCTATATTCACATATGACCTATTGATCTGAATAAGCTCCTATAAAACGTCAAAAAATTAAAACAAGGATTTACTTCAATTTGCGTCAGTAATATGCAGTATACCAAGTGTTTTTCCATCCATCATATATTAAAACTTGTATTATGTTACGTGTTTTGATGCAATCATTGTGTACTTAATGCGGTTAGAAAAATAGGTACCTATATAACAGGTTAGAATTATCTGAGTCATTTGTCACTAAGTTCGTGAATCATTATTTAATGCACGCCTTTATTGGATGAATCATTAACCGTAGACGTAGTACTATTATGTTAGTAATCGTTGATTGTGACCGTAGCCCAATTTACTTTAAGGTACAGTCTACAGTAGAAATCCGCAAAATTGTCTTGTTCATTGCAAGCAGACAAATCTACCTCTACAAATAACATTGGATAGCAGGGATACGATGGGATAGTAATAAAAAGAAACTAGCCGTATGTCACTAATCGACTCTTTTTCCTACAGACATAAGTACTGACGTATTGATTTTTGTTTCGCGTCTTGTTTTAAAATGTTCAAACGATTATAGCATTTAAGGTGGAAAACCGCCAGTTTCCCCGACTGTACCATTTGTTTTAGTCGAGTTAAAAATGGAAAATGAAACTCGATTACTCGATGTATTGCAATAAAAAAAATTGGGTCATCCTAAACCATTCAATTCCTCGAACCAATGAACCGTATACCAAACTGTTGCTCGCGAAAGAATTTTTGAAATCCACCCAATAGTTTTTAAAATTAAAATAACAAAACAAAAGTATGATAAGTAGCCTATGTGTTATTCCCGACCATCCTTTACATCTATGCCAAATTTCCGTTTAGGCTACAAACTCTAACAAACATCCATCCATCCAAACTTTCACATTAATAATATTAGTAAGATAGTAAGAAGTAAGACAACTTAAACGTAGCGTTTAGTAATTAATAGTCATTTTAGGGAACGTTAATAAAAACATTTCTATTATTAGATTTAACAAAATCCACATAAGTAGCCAAGGTTTAGGACGAAATGAAGAAAAAACTGTTTTGCGAAAACAGCTTTTTAACGTCTATTGTAAATAACCATCTAAGCTAACATAAATAGCTATAAGGGCCACTTCCCAACCCTTCTCATAAACCAACATCATCCGCATGATCGCCGTAAAAAATATGTTTTCCTAACATATTTTCTGGCTTACCTTTATCAAGCATAACAATGTTTTTTATTACTACGCATTTCGTATATATGTTTTCACTCGATTTTGAATTTAAACTCTATCAGTTTAAAGTTCATATTGGAATACTCGAAGTTGTTTTGAGACCACAATTGTACCTCTATTGTACGTTAGTACTTACTGCACAATGCGTTGCGTATTACTTTTCAGTTCTTCCCTTCGTGTATTGACGTTTTACCTTACTAAACTTGCGTTTCCATTGTATAAAAACATTTTGATATCTCAGACTTTTCATGAAGAATGAAAGGGAAAACAATCTGTTATTATACATGTTTAGTCATTGAAAACTTATAAAACATGCAAGCAGCCCACTTGTATGAGTAATTGCGAGGAACGTTTAGGTACTAATTTGAGTACTCTTGTTATGTCTTGTACACAGACGCAAGTATAATGGGTTACCACTACAAGCGTAGTCCCGTCTTCAAAGGCTATATGAACTTTTCGCAAACGTTGCTAATCTTACTTCTTACTAATAAATGCGAATGTTTAAATGGAAGAGCGTCGGTGGCTCAGGGGTTTGAGTACTTGACTTGTAATCCACAGGTCCTGGGTTCGAATCTCGCCATATATCAAGGTGATTTTCGAATTCCGTATGGACATAATTTAAACGTTCTTACGGTGAAGGAAAACATCGTGATGCAACCTGCACATATCGGCGATTAAATTCAAAGATATGTGAAAAGTCAACCCGCAGTGGACCGGCGTGGTTGACTATAGCCTAGTAACTTAGGGTTGTCTTAAAGAAGACATACGCTAATTACTATGTTATTTATTAATTCCGCGCGGACATAATCGAGGGTAAAAACTAGTATGTTAAATCGGAATCTAGCTAAGTTTTTTTATTTTATCTTCATACCCATAGATTTATGATTATCTCATCATTTCTTTTTATCACATAAGCTAATGGAGCATTATTTTCGATTCGGTTTATAAGTTCGCCCTAAAAAAGTCGGTCGTTAAAGAGGTCGCATTTGGGCCGCTAAGATGGCCAACGGAATTCTAGGCCAGTATATCAAGTATGTCACTGATGTTAAATAAAAACTACTTGGACAGATATTGATATCGTATATCATATTTCTTGTAAAGAATTTCAGAAGAAATATCTTTGACTTAGAACTTTTATTCATCTTAGCTCATAGTTTTATTGATTATATTGGTTTTACAAACGTTCATTTCAACAGCTAAAGGCAAAAAAAAGTAACCAAAAATTTGCTCTGACGCTTCAGCATTGTACACATAAGGTAATTTTTTCCCTTTTCATGAAAACATTTACAGCTTTTTAAATTTACTACATTTCAACTAACCACTGGGCTTGGTCTAGAAAATGGTTTACGACTATAATCGAATGACGGGTTTCGAACCCTGGACCACGTTATCGGAAACCCGTACCCCTAACCAGTAGGCTATTGGCGCTTCTAAATAAATGTTAATCCATATAATCACTTAATATAATTAAGTTTTAAATCATGTTATGGACCAAATAATGAAGTTAGCAAGCGACGTTTATCGAATTAGGATGCGTTCAGTGTGCATAGTTAGATAAAATTTAATAAACGACCGAATAATTGAATCTACGTGTGATTTAGTGAACCAAAAATACAGGTATACACATTTTTTTAGTAATAAAGGCTACATTTATTACTAAGTGATTTATTGATATTATCTGTAACTAAAGCATATAGTGTGGTAAAAATAAGATCGACTTTAATAGCTTTTAGTTAATTAGTTTTTTTTTATTCTACGACAATTAAAAGTGCAAAGTCTAAGTATCTTTTGATAACAAAGAGGTCAAGACTTATGTTATAAATTTATCTTTGTTTATCGCAGCATTGTTTTTACTATGTGATATAACTATTATATGAAAAATAAGTGGGAATTGCGATCTTTTTTTTCCACAATATAGACATATTACTTTCGTTTTGTAATTCCTAAAGATTCTATTAAATACGTAAAGTTTTTCATCAAATTCCGCTCCTATGTTTCGCATAAAATTACAATATTTCATTCCACAGAGTTATCTAAATAATGTAATAACGTCATGAAGAAATAAAAATTTTAACCGCTCTATTAATTTCTATGTTCTAAATATTCCTGAATTCCCAGTTCGTGCTAAACGAGCAACACTATCGCCGATGGCATACTCGGGCCTTGATTAATTGCCCGCTATTAGGCAAAGCTATCAGTGATTTATCTCGTGGATTTGGTCTAGATTAGCTTAGACCTATATTATGCGAGATAATAATGAAGGGTGGTATCTATGATAGATACATTTGTAAAATAAAAGAAACCACGACAATTCAAAAATACGATATAATCTTAGATCAAAGGCTAACAAGAAAACTATGACTAGATTGGATGTCTAGGAATTAAATACTTCCTGAATATGTTTCACATCTCATATGAATTAACTCATAACTATCGCAGATAACAAATATTAGAAATACGTTATATTTACAAAAGATTTTATAATTTTTGCCAAATACATCTTTTCGATATAGAAAATAAATACGGATTCATTTTAGAGAAGTATACAGATGTCTCGTTACATAATATCGATATCGACAAAGTGAAATCCAGTCCCACTATCGACTGTCGATAGTTCGGACAACTCCACGATGAGCATGTCAGTCGGAACTACTCACAGAATTGGAACGGGACTAATCTCGAGCGCTGGAGGATTCAATGACTGGTTTAGTCCAGTTTGAATAAACAGCTCCGAATGGCATTGTTACAGAGTCCTGTTGCAAACGTCAATCTTCGTAATAAAAATTCACTACGTCACACATATTTACAATTTTTTGAGTAGAATTAATTACTTACTTATGTAACAAAGTCACATGGAAAAGGAGGACCTATAACAGAAGAGAGTGGCAAGCATTAGGGGAGGTCTCTGCGGAAACGCATCACAATCTGGTGTCAAATAATAATTAATTATTGTAAAACTTTGTATGATTGTAGAATAAAGGCTATTATTATTATTATAACATTATGTAACAAAATAATGAATGTTTAGATAGACCAGACTTCTGAAAGACAGCAAGAAATAAAATGAGATAAGCAAAGCATTCTGGTGAAGACTTAACAAAGATTCAATTACTTGCAAAATGATTAACTTCTAGAACGGATGATCAAAAGAAAGACCTAATTAGCAATTCAAATCAACTGCTTCTATAAAATGAAACCTTAGCATTAAAGTGCTTGATTTTTATACATCGTCGGAGACCTATTTAAGATTGCATCTCGGGTCTAGGTCATCCAGTTTCACACTCGACGTCCGCCCTGAGGGTGCGATGTACAAATGTATACCCCCATTCGAGACATTAAGCGGTCGTAATTCGATACGACAACTGCTGTTTCGCTTGCGTATGTCAGTAAAGCGATTGGATATTATTTATAGGGTAATTTGGCCGCATATTATGTACAATATGTCTTGTATATAGGTGAACTGTAATAATGCTGCAAATTTAATAGGGTAGAACTTTTATTTATTTTTAGGAGAAGGCGGCTAATGAAGTAGACATGAAATCGCTAAAATAGAGTAGACAAAAACGGGGATCTTCAGTTAGTAAAATGATTGCAGATGTGGACAAAGCAGAGGACATATAGAAAAAGGATATTGTCCCTTCCATCCTTACCAATAGAACTTCTTCCCAAATCTTGCTATCACGTTTAAAGGATACAAGGATTAGTCGATAGCCCTTGAGTATCTAAAGGGCACGAATCCCTCTCGATTCTCCCTCGAGCTCTCCTTCCTAAACGGCCATGGTCTTTAATCAGATTGCCCGCAAATTCAATCCTTTAACATACTACATCGGTAGGATTTTCAATATTACAATCAAAATTATGATTAAAATTGACTCTATCTTAATAATATCCGTGACTTGTAACAAATTATTAAAATGAAAAAAAAAAATTAAACAATCGTAGTTTTTTCTAAGTAACAATCGAACGCAAAGCATCAAATCGATTACAATGAATAATTTTATATTACAAATGATTTATTAAAATTGTGCATAAAATCAGAACGGTGTTCCAGTAATCACAAATTATGACGTAGCTTTAATGTCACCTATAAACAGGTAATTAAATGGTAATGATGTTTTAATTAACTTTTAGTGATAATCAATAATTAAACGTTGAGCCCGGGCTAAGCTATCTATGTAACACAGTGAAGCGTTAACAATATTTGAATCATATATTTCTATAGCCCATAGTTGCCCACAGGTGGACTTAAGCCTGCCTATTCGTCAGTGCCTAAGTCCAGGAAGATCGGTTCATATCAAGTCATTACATCTTATAGAAACATATATTACTTATCTACAAAGCAGTCGTAATAATTTGGTATATCTTAAATTCAAAGATGAAATCTGAGATAGCGTCTGTTTATGGTTTATATGGATTTTACAATGCACATAGCTTGTAAAATAAACTTAATGCCTTAAATGTCAAGTTACTCGTAAAACATTTAGATATTTTTTTTATTACATATTTTTTATGTAGAGCGTGCTTAAAATTGCATAGCATCTTACCTTTAACCTTCTACGCTATAACAAAATAAAGCAAGGGCTATGAAAGCAGCAATTATTGAACGAGAATGCACCAGCCGCCCGTGAACTTGACGTCATCCGTTGCTATAGCAATGCTCCCGGGGCGAAACACCCTTGACCAACTTCACTTTACGAAAAAAAAATAAAAGAAAAAAAAATCTTCACTATTTAAAAATAAGAGAAAATTACAAGCACCTTTTAAACAACAAACGATCGGGGTATTCGAAATTTAAATTTTTATACGGAGCGTTCTTCGTTAACGCGGTTTCGCGACGGTGGCACTGGGCCCACTACGCGAGTCGTTCTCGCTCAGCACATGTGCGGCCCGGGGAGCGGCCGCGATCACACTGGCTAACATTTTCACAATCTTTTATTACTTAACATTATCTACCCATAACTTGTATGCTTACGTAGCTAATAGAATTATTTACTTTGATTTCTTTAATTGATAAAAGTTACAAGAGTCACTTATAAATTAATCTAAAGACCAAGATCCTGTCATATTTTAGTTTTTCGATAATTATTCCATTCGCTCATCTTAGCTTAACTAAGTCAACTTAGTGATTGGCCTCAGTTGGTAGATGCCGTTACGTAAATATGTGATTATAATTATGATAGGAAATTGAGAAATTTATTGCTATAGAATATTTTAAATAAAAAATCTTAAAAATGATTCTCAGACAGACATGGGGTCTGAGCGTAGTTTTATTATTTAAATTAAATAAAATCCTTGCTGGAAATGTTTTTTTTTTATTATGAAAAAATCTAATAGTTGTAGGAAAATGTGCTTATCTGTAGACGCGTCCCAACAACGTGTGAGAGAGACAGCAAACAGTCGGTTGTGCATTCGTTTTTCTCAGCGTTATGTAAGCTACGGCCCTGGAGCCTGGCTTCTCCCGCGCCAAACACCCCTCCCTCTGACGCCATAGTGCCTCCGTCGGCGACACTGTACCCTCTCTCACAACACTGTGCATCAAACCATTGATTTTCTCTGTCACAAAGTTAACACCGTGTCGATAGTTGGAAAACAAACGCTCGAGCCAGCCCGGTAGAGGTGTCGAGTTAGCGAACTGGGTTACCGGAATTTGGACCTCAGTGCCCACGTAAATAAAAGTTAATAAGTCGTCAATGTTTTTTAATAACTCAATGATATTTCAAAGATTAAAAAAATATTTTATATTCTATGATTGGTTTTTTAACAGAAGGGGCAAACGAGCAGCGGGATAGAGTTTCTGATATTAATGGATTTTATCATCTCAGAATTTTCACGTCGTTACACATAAACGTTAAGCAGTGTCAACGTTAAAAACGGATTGACTAATGAAACGTAACTGATTTGGTAAACACGTTACAAGTGATTCATATTGAAATAACGTCGATCGTTTGACAGGAAATAACTTGATTAAAAGTATAAAATCAGAGAAATCTATGCTTGTTTATATTTAAATCTGGACGAAATATAAATACATTTTCATACGGATAAAAACTACTTTCACAATAATTTCACTCAAAACTAGCAAACAAACAAAAGAGCAGGTAGAAATTTTAAAGTTTAATTAAATCACTCAACAATTATTTCAGCAAAGCATTTGTAGAGTGCAAAATTTGCGAAGTAGACTAAGTTATTGAAAACTTTTACTCAAACATTCACAGTACATTGTGGTTTGTATTAATTTACAGTATGTTTCCAATGGAAAAAATAATAATTAAAAAGAAATTGTTGTCTTTTTAAAGACCGTAGTTTGAAGCCGTCGCTAGTCCTTATAATTGAAGCATTCCATAAATGGTGACCCTCATGAGTGTCGCCAGCCGATGAACTTAGGGGGGGGGGTCAGGTTTGAAAGTGCTTTTTTCGGAAGAAAATGATTGCCAACATTGCCCAATTTATAATGAAAAACTTACAAGTCGTTTTTTAGAGCTATCTATGTGTGGAGATGTACTTTAGTATTTTAGGGGGGGGGGGAGGGCGAGCAGCCCTACCCCTTGGCAGCGCTAATGGTAGTCACCACTACAAAGTTTCCTTTTCATCAATTTCGAAATTCTCCTATTTAATTGTATAAAACTTGCAGGAAAATCACCAAGGACTTTAAATGTGATTTTTTCTAATTCAATTACGTATTCTCCTTCTGTAGTAATTACAATCGAAATCTTATGACCGAGATTATATACAATGTTATATAAATCGGCTTCAATTATATTTTTTATGGTTTCCACTCGCTATGTATGTATAATTAACTTTTTATGTAATGTGTAATCGTATTAAATCCTTTAATCTGTAATATAGAATTGTTTTGTTTGTAGAATAAGCACATGTAATTTTATAATGATTTCAAAATTTACTATAATCTATATATATAAAAGAAAGTCGTGTTAGTTACACTATTTATAACTCAAGAACGGCATCACCGATATGGCTGAAAATTGGTGAGGAGGTAGCTTAGAGTCAGGAGACGGATTACTAATACTATTTATTCCGTTCGACAGCTATGGATGGATGGATGTTTGTTAGAGTTTGTAGCCTGAACGGGTAAACGGATTTCGATGAAATTTGGTATAGACGTAGAGGATAGTCTGGAAGAACACATAGGCTATTCACTTTTGGTTTTTTCATCCCACGCGGATAAAGTCGCGGGCGAAAGCTAGTACTATAAATACGAAAGTTTAGATGGATGGATGTTTCTTAGAATCGATAGCTTAAACTGCTGCAAGGATCTCAAAATTTGGCCTAATAGTATGAAAGAACACATAGACACTCAAGTTTTTTTTTCACTTCCGCGCAGACGGAGCCGCGTGCAACAGCTAGTTTGAAAATTACAATTAAATTCATACAATTCAATACACATGTTTTACTGCAATTATTTAGTATTTTAATGACGTAAGCCCATGTTCATATCCAAGCATTAACTCGTTAATTACACATATTCCCCGCTAACAATGTTTTACCGGCCGAACACTGAACCGAATCTATATCTATACTAATATTTTAAAGAGGAAATATCTGTATTTTAATATTATACATACAAAAGTATGTATAATATTAAAATAACTCAAAAACTACTGGGCCGATTTCAAAAATTCTTGCACCATTAAAAAGCTATGTTTTCACTGAGTAACATAGGCTATTTTTATATTCTACTATAATATTATATTTTTTTAAATGAAATTTCCAATTTAAGCGTAGCTGTATCATTCAATACTCTGTTACATATTTGTCGTTTCAATAATCGGCCGTTAGGCTAACATTAATTACAACAGATATCGTTTATTAAAGTACTTGTTCATAAGTATCGTATAACAGGCATGTTTTATAGCTTTTGTATCCCTGTCAACCATTGCCCTTCTAGCAAGATTTAAGGCTGCCACAATTTAGTAGTTCACAAAGGGACCATTCTAGGGCCGCTTTTGTTAGTAGACGATGAGGCGGAAATTTAATAAAATTGGAGTTTTACGTCACTTCACTATTATATCTAAAACGTGATCTATTTATAAC
>LD688974.1:6184246-6203074 GCA_003118335.3 Papilio memnon | reverse complement strand
GCGGGATTCGAACCCAAGACCTGTAGATTACAAGTCAAGTGCTTAAACCACTGAGCCACCGACGCTCTCGGACAAACGAAACGAAGAACAAATTTGACATGAATTTATTTATGAGCTAGAAATGACAAAACATTTCTAACTTTAACAGATGATGGATGAAGGTAGATGATAGAGATGATAGGCTATTGTCATTTTTTTTTAAATCAGCACAGATAAGAGTTGTGCTAAAGTTAGTTAGATTTAAACACCAAAGTGCAGTGATTTAAAAATTAACATACTTTGGTGAACAATACAATCTTTATTTTAGTTGAAATGCAAATTGGCTATAACATTGCTTATTTTCTTAAATAAGAATTGAATTACCATATCTTCTTTTATTCCTGCTTGAGCTGTAAAATCTTGAATTAATTTCTCTACATCCACTTCATCTAATGTTGACGAACCTTCATAAGTAACAATTCCTCTTGTAAAGTTACTGTTATCTGATTGTATAGATAACAATAAGGGTTTATTCTCCGATGAAGGGTTGCATAACACCCACATTGGTACGGAGTCTTCCTTGTTTGTTTCTGATAAGATTTTATTGTAGAAATTTGCTATTTCTCTGGAATTTGAAGAAAGGAAGTTACTCTGTTACATTAATTTATTTTTTATGTAATACAAATGTAACGAAAGTATCTCTAAAAATATTAAAGGTCTATCCAGACACTGGGGAAAATTTGAAATGTAATAGGTGCGTTAATGTGTTTTACTACTTTTGTATTTAGAGCAGAGTAAGTCTTGTTAACTTTTAATGATCATGAATAAAATTACCTTGCTTTATCAATATCTATAGGGTTATGAAGATTTTCCTCTTTCCTCCACAACTGTGGTTCATCAGGCATCATAGTTTCATCTAACAATGTATGAAGACTAAGGTCGAGTTTTAATGGAGACCCAGTGAGTTCTAATTCATCTGAAAATGGAAAAAAAGGCTTTTCAGTCGAAAATTATTACATTCCAAAGATGGTAATAGGTTTATAAATGTGATTATAAATTTACCTGCTATCCTATCATTTTTACAACCATCCGTGGGCCCATTCGACTGCTTTCCCTTAAAATATATACGTAATGTTAAAAAATCTCAATAAGTATAAACTTAAAGTATTGTTTAAACTACATTTAGGTATTTACTTTAGCGTAAACAAGTAAAATGTCTTTATTATTTCCAGTATACATTTCTACATAGCTGGGACTTGATTGCACTTCAGTTACATATTTTGGGAATTTTTCTAAAAGTTGTTGCAATGAATCGTGAACTACCATTTTTAGTAAAAATTCTCTAAAAAGTTGTAAAAGATGGAAAACGCGTCGGTTAAAAAATATTTTGAATTTGAAATTATGACTTTGATATTGTTAAATGTCATTTGTCAAAACAGTATACAAAATCACAGATTAAAAATATAAAATGGTGTTTCCGGTTTATCTTTTGGCTATTTGCTGGTTGTTTTTCTTAATACTGGGTATTTCTAATTTTCCTATAATTGTACTTATTTAAAAATCGCAAAAATTAACATCTTCCAGCATAATGAGGAACTATTTACATTTTAACAAGACAACAAATAGATGGCGCTAAAATCATTTATCCATTTAAGCTGGTTAGTTTTCATTTAAGTTGGTTAAGTTGGGGATTGAGTATGTACTGGTGTAAGGATATTATACATTTTTGACAAGTTGAGGGATTAACCATATGCTAACTCCATTATGGCTACGCTTATCAAAAAAATACGATACAACATAGGTGCCTTCGTGTGAAAAATGCATCGTACAAAAAACTAAACTAATAAATTAACATATTATTATTTATTTAGATTTTAAATCATATCTTGAGTCTTCTAAGTTAAGGCTTAACTTTTATGTGCTCTTATACAGATGTTTGTGGGCAAGAAAATACGTAGGTGTTATTAAAATGTAAATCTGACGTCATGTGTGAATTTTATTGGGATTACATTTTAGCAAATCCTCAGAGTTTCACCACAACAGCGCAATAGCGCGTCTGATATTGCTTGCTGATTAATTAAAAGGCACTATTAGGGTTACCAACTTTTAAAATAACCACGGACTGTATCTTTTACTAAATCAGATGTAAAGCCATTCACTTTTACATTATGTAAGTATATTTATAATACTTTGTAAATTGAATATAATATAAAGTTGTCTTGTCCTAATGTGAGTCATTTTCTGTATGAAAACATATTTTCTGAAGAAACAGCAATTACAGTACCATCGCTAGCGGGACAAATATACACACGCATACACATCTGGCGTCAGATTTAATCTTGAATTGTAATTTGAATCATTGTCACCCTACTAATTTGAAGTGCGCGAGCTTCAATAAGTACTGGTGCGTAACTATCGCCCTCTAGAGCGGAACTGTCTGCTTATTGTATTGATACAGTATTAGCGTTAATTTTAAACGAACCTCTCGTAATTGGCGTACAGGGATTAGGTTATAGAAAGCATATTTTACAACTATACGATAAAGTTAATATCGGAACATAATTAGATTGTCTAAAGAGAATTTTTCTTTCTATAACTTGTTAAGCCTTGCGATACAATTTTGAGTTGTTAGAGGAATTTACATTTAGTCTTACTATTATCTATACTAATATAATAAAGCGTAAACACACACTTCTTTCTTGCCTAAGATGTCAGCAATTAAAACGTATTTTTGAATAATTATTTTTTATATAAAAAGCCCTACACTTACGTCACGCTTTAGGCTATATATTTTCACGCCATGAAACTTAGGGATAAATATTTTGGATAAAAACCTTAATGTGGGAAAGAGACCATAAGTTGCTGCCAACATCAAGGAAGCAACATTGCCATGGTTTGTCATCATGTCGTTTCATTTTGACATTTGCAATTGATAATTTGACAAATGTAGGTAAACAATGAAATATTTTTTTTGTAATTTCACGCGGATGAAGCCGCAAGGGAACAGCTAGTAATATTATAAATGCGAAAGTTTAATGGATGGATGGATGTTTGTTATATTTTGTAGCCTAAACGACTGAACAAATCTCGATGAAAGTCATAGATGTAGTGGATAGTCTGGAAGAATACGTAGGCAACTTACTCATTTTTTAATTACACCCTGACGGAGTCTTACCTACTAGATATACTTAAGTCTACGGAAACGCAAATGTCCAGTATAATTAGTTTAGCTAATTACAATCTAATCTCAGATGACTTAATACAAACCAGCTGTCAAACAAACAAGACGGGCAATGTAGATGTCACCTCGGTAATTAGAAATGAGCAACTCTCATGCCTTATCTTAATTTAGACTAAAATAATCATTGAGAAACGTAAATGTGGTTAAAGATATAACTGGAAAATAAAAATGTTTTTAACATTTTCTGCCGCATACAGAGACTTTAATTGTGTCACCCTTAGTGTAGATTTAGTATGAGTTTACATTATGCATCTTTATTAGAAACGACGTTTTTTAATTTCAAACATTGTAATTAAATCAATGCATGATTTAGACTTTAAAAATACGCAGTTAGAAAAATTATGGATTGATAATGTTTAGACAATAGCTATAAACATTTTTTACAATATATTAGTAGTTTATTTAGTAACTTACGTAGCTATAATAAAAAATCCAGTCTCGAATGATAAAGCAATTTTCATAAACATCTGTTGCTCTCGACATTAAATTGTCTGTTAGAGATCAAAAAGAGTTTTTCTAATTTCATTACATACAGAGCTCTTGTAAAATGTCACAAACATAAATTATACTGGTAACATTTATTGCAAATGGCGTATTATTAATTTAATTATGTTAAATTAAATTAATTTATTTATTGTATGAACGAGCCTCGATTTTCTTTATTTGTAGTCCATGTTTTGAAAAAAAAAAAAGGTTTGTTGATGGTCAAACTCAGTGGTTAAGTCGTCATTATGGATGTCCCTAAGTGCAGATTTAATGTGAAACATCTACTATTAGGTTAATCCTAAGTAACCATTGAAAGTCTCCTAAATAACTTTCTGTGGGTGTAACCAATGTAAAAATTTCAGTAATTGGAAAGAACAAACAGAACCCGTATTTTATTATTTTTTACGTGTTACAAACAATTAAATTAATTCAAAATTAGTTTCTACCCAATAACACTAAAATCAAACGAGTTCTCTCCAATCAAGTTGAAAGGAATGCTTCCTTTATTGGCATCTTTGTGAAAACCTTAATAGCATACCTTCATATTGTTAATCCTTTATGCGTACATTTACTTGGGAAAGTTTAAATATAAAACTTACGTACGCAAGAAAAATATTTCCCTCTTTGCCAGTTGGTTTAAATTGTCGGAATTCTTAATTATCACAACTGACACTAATTACTTAAAGTCTATTTTACCTCTACATCGTTATACAAATGCTATAAACAGTACGTACATTAAAACAAATATAAATTGAAAAATAGTTCAGTTGGAACTGTATATTATTCGGACTGTAATGGCTTTTGTAAAACATGTCAGAGAAATTTGAAAACTTTTTAACAGAGATACGTGGACGAAATGCCAACGCGGCGGAAGACACGCTGCCCTCTGAGCCAAATAATTTAGCTTATGATGGACGAACGTCCGTAGAATATTCAATAACTTATTTCGTTTCACAACTATATATATATACTAGCTGTTGCCCGCGACTTCGCCCGCGTGAAATTAAAAAATATAACCTATGTTACTCACGGATTACCTTTCTAACGGTGAAAGAATTTTTAAAATCGGTCCAGTAGTTTTTGAGTTATTTCAATACATACAAAAATACAAATCTTTCCTTTTTATAATATTAAATAGTATCGATAAAATTTTCAAATATTTTCGAAGAAATTTCATTTCACACATTTATGTTAAGAACAAAGAGATTCAAATATATAGAGAAGGCATAGTTGACACTTCACTTGAAACAAAAATTTGTTTACTATGCCTCGTCCATATTATTTAGATGTCTTTGTGTAAGGTAAAGAGGTACTCGTGTATGTTAAACTAGCTGTTCCCTTGCGGCTTCGTCCGCGTGAAATTACAAAAAAAATATTTCATTGTTTACCTACATTTGTCAAATTATCAATTGCAAATGTCAAAATGACACGACATGATGACAAACCATGGCAATGTTGCGTCCTTGATGTTGGCAGCAACTTATGGTCTCTTTCCCACATTAGGGTTTTTATCCAAAATATTTATCCCTAAGTTTAATGGCTTGAAAATATATAGCCTAAAGCGTGACGTAAGTTTAGGGTTTTTTATTAAAAAAAGAATTATTCAAAAATATGCTGTAATTGCTGACATCTTAGGCAACAAAGAAGTGTGTGTTTACGCTTTATTATATTAGTATAGATATACAACAAACATACTAAAGATTTTCACAAACGATTTATGAAAACACTTAAAGTGGGTAACATACCAGTAGCTGGCACATTCGCATGCTAGTTACTGGCACGTGCCACCGGCAGGCACGTGTATACTCTTACTGGCATAAAAGTAAAAGCACGATGTTTAAAAAATGCATTTAAGGTTATATTGATTGTAACTGACACTGGGATATATGTAAAGTGCTGCTTACAAAGTATTCAATTTCATACATTTTCAGCTGTCATATATGTTTATAAAAGGAGGATGAGGATAGGACTCATAGATAAAGGAAATATCCTCCTTTTGTCTTCACCCTACCTACCTGATGCGGTTGTTTATGGGCGACAGAATTCGTTATTTTAGCGAATTACAAAATTTACATATATGTACAAAATATTCGTCAGAGAAACCCCACAGTAAAAGCCGGAGGCAAGTATTATAAACATTTTGTATAACTAATAAGTATAGACGTCACGATTAATTACGATTTTATACAATGCCTCATTAGTTAATTAATTACACAAAATATGTCATATAATAATGACTTTATATAACTTACATTTTACCTTAACCTTTAACAGTGGTAGAGCCCGCTTTAACATCTTAGCACGAATGGGTCGGCTCGCCCGGTGCAATACCACGACCACACAGAAGACAGGCGTGAAGTGGGAGCAATTCCGTGTTTCGTCTGTTGAGTGTGGTGTCGGAGGCCCAATTTTAGTCCCTTTCGCGTTCCACCCTTTTCTTATAAGGAAAGGATTGGATGGGAAAGTGGATTTGACGGTGGATGAGACGCACAGGAAGGGGGAATATTCTCTTCATGTTTCTTCTCTTCCTCTGTCGATTTAGGGTAGGCAACGCATCTGCAATTGGGGATGTTTACGGGCAGAGGTCGCTCCGCCATTTCGGCGGATTTAGGTGTCCGCTTGCTCGTTTGCCACCATATTGTATAAAAAAAAAACCTTCGGTTTCTATCAATGAATATAAAAGTTTTGTATCATATTTTCTAAAAGAGATTTATTTTCAAGTATTTTAAGTAGATATTTACGATGATATTAACAATCTTACAACATATTATAAATGCGAAAGTTTAGATGGATGGATGTTTGTTAGAGTTTGTAGCCTAAACTGCAGATCGTATCTCCATAAAATTTGGCACGAGGGATAGTGCAGAAGAACACATAGGCTACTTATTTTTGTTATTTTTTATTCCACGCGGACCGAGTCGTGAGTGAAAGCTAGTTACTTATTTTGTTTAGTTCATGAATTAAAAGCAATGTGTAAATACGTCTACATTTCAATAACTATTTATATTCGAGGGGTAGTTTCAAATTAGTCAGTATTTGCGTTTAATATTGTCATATTTCGGACAGGTTTCCATCCTTAATCAATAGTTAGAAATTCCTCGCAGAACAGTTAACGAATTTATCGCCGTAATTAACGATAATTGGGTCAGGTATCCTTTATTTGTTGTCTCAACGAGGCCTCATTGCTTGAGGCTTCAAGTAACTTATGAAGATGTAAAATAGTTGTTAAGTAATTCCTAGCACTACTTAAAGATGGGTAGAGCATAATATTAAACACTGATTTGTCTCTATTTTTTAGTTTTGTACCTAAAGATTACATTTTCATTTAGAAAAAATAATAGTTTTATATTTGATCAATGTAAAAAATACTGGATGACGATATAATCAAATATTATTATTGGTTGACTTCTTAGTTACTTCGATGTTAAGGGATCTTTTATTTTTGTAGTTATTTTATTGTATTTACTAATATTACCAATATATTGATATATGTCTCAATTTGAATATCTAAATTACTGGGTTATAACAAAAATTATAGTCTATCTAATTTCTTCTATAATACGTCTACGAAAAATCGTAGCCTGCGGTCTACGAGGCGTAGCACTTAATGCAATGCTATTTTCGAAATGCTATTTTTAGTGAATGAATAATGAGTTAAAGTTCGTGGGCGTTAAGTTATAGTTAAAGTTATGACGTATAATACAGCTTTATCATTTAATTTCCTTCGTAGAGTTTTAAGTTGTAAGGTACGCGTGCGTAGCTCCGCCTCTAGCCCGCCCAGCGCTGAGTATAAATGCTGAGGCCCTCAGCGTCCAGGCCGCTAACACTTGTTGCACTTTCGCGCGTCCTAACTTCAAGCAAGTTGAGAAGTTTCGAGCGGCCCCGCAGTCGAGAAATTTGAGGTATGTAATTTGTATTAGACAGTCTCAACATTATTTTATCTTCGATCTACGATGTCTATTTAAAATTTCGGAATTTCGGTTATTTTTTGATAAAATAGCATTTTTTTCTCGCTAATTATAATTAAAATATCCTACAAAATTAGTTTATTTTTTGTTATTAAATTTTCATTGTATAATATTGTAATAAAATAAAAATTTGTGCTAAATAAAATTTTAGAAAATCATTACGAATTTCGTTCTAACAGTTTTTTTAAATGTTAATTTTTCACATCTCAGTATGAAAAATCTAACACTAAAATTTTAAAAAATATATATCAAATGAGATAAGGGAATATTATAAAATTTAGTTAATAGGCAAACTTTTGTTACATAAATTCGAAAACAGAACTCCGTTGCAAAAAATATTTTGAACGCAATTTTGCAAATCGTGGTTATAACATTTTAAAACAGTCGATTAATAATTAAAACGAACCATAAATTAAAAAGCATCACTTCGGTTACTCCCTGTATTCAAACGGGTCGGGGATTCAAACTTACATATTAATAATTTACAACTTTACCTGATACCTGATTATAAACCAATGAAAGCTAATATTCCTATTATTATTAGGTATGAAATTGGTTTAACGAATTCCCTGGGGGAGTATTGGATTCCTTTCGCCTATGAATATAATTTTGGAACAACAAACTTAGATACTTCGAGATAATTCTATTGAAAATCAACAGGAAAAACGATTTTGTTAACTAGATATGTCACAAATATAGATTTTACTAATATATTTAGCTTTAGAAATACGCTTCAATTTCTTTCACAAAAAAGCGATTCAAATAACAGTTCATACTCTAGCTAGAGTTCTAATGGAACTAAAATAACGAAAATATCGTGGTAATCTAAATTTAATGGATCAAAAATCAATATGAATTAAAAATGGTACGAAATTTTTACTATCGCAATTTTTATTAAGTCCACAAAAATAGTTTGAAATCTTTTTTGTGCACTGAAGTATTTTTTGACAAGTATCTATTTAAACAAAGGTATTTTATTTCTATCGAATTTATTTCCATTGAAATTGAAGAAAGTTAGGTAATATTATTATTTACAATATCACCATTTAATGATATTTTCGAGTTCTTTAGTTAAAGTTTAAAATCTGTTTCTAAACGAACTTTCTAAAACAGGAAACGATCCTGCCATTATCCGAGATTATTGTCAAACTGATTCAACAAATTCGTTTAATTTTACCAATTTTAAACGAAAATTTTAGTATTAAACACATAACCACGACTTAGGGTTGGCTCCGAGCTGGTGATGATGATGTCATAACCGAGTTCTGTCTATATTTTTTAGAGTCATACAATTTTGTTTACCATAGAAGATATTACGTATCTAGTTGAAATATTTTATGGTAGTTTCTTATTAGACTTCAATTACCATATTTTATGTGTAAATCGGTGCGTATACTAAAATATTTCCAAACAATAAAAACCAAAGTTTAGTCCTGATTTCCACCGTTCCTAACTATACAGATAAAAGCTGCCATTTTGTATTTATGAATAAAGTTACAAGTCGATATTTAACATAGTTGTAGTATAAATGAAAGTTGGTTTTCCTTAAATTTCGACGGAAAATGAATAAAACAGCCCACATGCTCGTAGGGTTAGTATATAAAGGTATACTAAGTGAAACACAGAATTTTATGGTTTGTCTACGTTCCGGGATTTTCTACTATCGAAAAACAATACAAAACATAATTCCGTTATTACCATTTAACTTGTAAAATTTTTATAGTACTTGTGTTTTAGCACTATAAAATCCACGGTTGCACTATAAACCACACCTGTTCAACTCAGTAGTACGTAACCCATAGTTGTGCAAAAACCTATTCAACTCAGTAGTACGTGTTTTAACTTTCCAGCAGTCCTTTAAAAAGATTTATGCTAAACACAGTAGCCCTCAGTTGAACTTACAACCACATTTTGTTATAGTAATGGTATGCCCAAAGTGGAATATAAAAATCCTGGCCTATAGCCGTCTCAATCTTCTTTATTACATCATTTTCTAATATGCGCATCATAATCAATGGGTTATTATTCCGTAATAAGGAAAGAGTTGTAATATTCCTGGTCAGCCCATATGTTAAAAGTGTCCCCCATTTATTGTCCGTTGATATTTATATATTTTATCTTTATGACCAAAATACTAAAGCTCATCATAACTACAAAAGCTTACATTAAGTTTTACAATATGATTAGATTACATTTATTGTTGAACTAATTCGTAACCGTAGGCTTCTACGTACGTACGTTTTAAGAAACACTAGCTGTTCCCGTGCGGCTTCATCCGCGTGAAATTATAAAAACTTTATTTTGTTATTTACATTTGTGACATTCTCAATTTTGCTTCCTTGATGTTGGCAGCAACTTATGGTCTCTTTCCCACATTAGGGTTTTTATCCAATTTATTTACTTCCTAAGTTTAACAGCGTGAAAATGTATAGCCTAAAACGTGACGTAATTGTAGGGTTTTCTTATTAAAAAAGAAATATTCAAAAATATGCTGTAATTGTTGAGATCTTACGCCTTAACTTATTAAAACTTTCGTGAGACATTATACTATATGAGATATCATATAGATCTTACGCCATAAAGACGTGTGTATTTACGCTTTATTATATTAGTATAGATTATTTTCCCTCTCATTCTGTTTGAAAAAATAGAGATAGTATCATATTTCTGTATAAATATTTAAAATAGTCAGTGAAAACTGACAGTTATATGTGAAGAGTGACTCAAAAAGTTTACTAACAAAATATGTCAAATAAATATAGAATGATAGTATTAACATTGTTGAACTATTGACCGGCAACTAAATGTAAATAAACGTTAAAATAATACTGTTGAAAAACCGTTGAAACTATCGATAACTCAAGTGTTTTACATTGGATCATGACATTTGTGATATTTTAGTTTGAAACATAGTGCCTATCTGTTTTGTTAAGCATTTGTAACAAGTTAAATGTTTTTTCCGTCGTAATATATCACAATGTTTAACTTGTTCTGTTCGTTACATTTTAATTAATTTGTGCAAAAACTTAATGTAAAAAAAACTCTATTATCTATATCTTTCTATGGACATCTTCGTCTTCATTATCACTTACTATATGTCCCCACTGAGGGGTTCGGAGCCTACCCTAAAATTACAAGGCGACTAGGCCATAATCAGCCATGCTCGTCCACTGCGGGTTTGGTGACTTCACATATATCTTGGAACTTCTTCGCCGATATGTGCAGGTTGCATCACTACGTTTTCCTTTACCGTGAGAACGTCGGGTAAATTACATATGAAAATTCGAAAAACCTAAAATCACATTAGTACATAGCGGGATTCGAACCCAAGACCTGTAGATTACAAGTCAGGTACTTAAACCACTGAGCCACTGACGCTCTGCTTCGTATAATAGTAACAATTCATATACCTTACGACATTATAATTAAATTCCAATACACAAAGGTTATATTATAGTCTGTGCTGATGTGGCGTAAATAATAAGGGAATGAAGTCCACGTATTGAAATAGTTTGGTTCGTTAAATACATTACAAATGAATAGAACCGGTCCGGTCTTTACCGTGCACGGAAAGAGGATTATACTTGTAGGAGTAAGCAGCGAGCAAAATGTTTGCAAAATCATATTTGTAATAATAAAGGAAATATTTTATTAAAAAGGGACTATTTTGGTCTTATTAACAGAGTACTAACGTATACGGAATAAGTTAGAGAATAAAATACACATAAAAAAGAATAAAACAACCAATTATGAGGTTTTCTTACGAATATCTGACATTTATAAAAGCATTAATTAGTTGATCTCATACTCAATGGTTTTTAAAATTGTAAACTTACACGATGTCGTTACATAAATAAGAGCATTTCCTTGATTCCTGAATTCTTGAGTAAGTTTAATATCAAAATTCGACTAAGAGCGCACCCACACCTTTGACTAAACAACCCCAGTAACACTCGCCCTGAAGATATATAATTAACCCTGAAGGGTCCGAAACTGTTCGGTGCCGCCACCGGTAAAATAGACTTGAGTAATAATTAGCCGTAAAATAATTAGTTATCGCACTGTTTAGTGGCGCTTTGATTCCGATGAGGCTATATGGAGGTGCGCAGACTTCGCGATTTTTAGTTCTGCCACTAAACAATTGAATTGACTGAGAAACAATCGACAATCGCACAACTGTTGTGCGATATTTTAGTCAAAGACGTGCGCCCGCTCTAAGATATTCCACATTTCGGTATAAGAAATGTAATTGTTTCTGTCAGCGGTTAAAATAATCAGTTATAAGGTAAAATGTATTCCATCGGGAGTTCCGGTATGTGGTCTGGTTTTGAGTGAATTCTGATTTAACCGTGACGTACGTAATCTCGCAGGACACGAAATATTTATAAAAAGGATTCGGTTCTTCCATTCTAATGTCACGAAAAACAATACATTTCCCTCAATCTCCGAGCCCTTGCCCTTAGGGATGTACAATTTTTACTCTGATAATATCGTCTTACGTACTATAATACGATTTTATATTTTGTCATCCCGGAGCTATGAATTAAATCTTGGATTTAGTAAACCTGTTAAACAATATTAACAAGTCAACATTAAATTCTCGAACGGCATTCTCAGTATTAAGGCGCTATAAATAACTTTATCTTCTTTTCTAGGTGTTACGAAGTGTCTACTTAAGTTTATAGTTGAATAAGAGCGGTCCGCACACCTTTGACTAAAACTATCCCAAAATTGTTGTACGATTGTCGATTGTGAACTAAAAATCGAGTAGTGTGCGCACCTCCATATAAGCTCATAGGAATCAAAGCGCGACTAAACATTTGTGCGATTGTTTAGTCAAAGGTGTGCACGATCTTAATGTTGCCTTTTTTATCAGCAGAGAAAAGAGGTTCGAAAAAGAGGTTGTAGAAAAGTAGGAAAATATGGCTGGCTGGTTAGTTTTAGGTTAGATGAAAAAAGTGTAGTTGTGAATTGTTTTAATTAATAGTACATTTAAGTGATTTTAAAGAGGATAGATTTGTATTTTTGTATGTAATTAATAAACGCAAAAACTATTTGACGATTAAAAATATTTCACCAATAGCGTAACGTAATATAAGCTATATTTATTACTAACTAGCTTTCGCCCTCGACTACGTCCGCGTGGAATTAAAAAAAAAGTGAGTAGCCTATGTGTTCTTCCAGACTATCCTCTACATCTGTACCAAATTTAATCGAAATCCCTTCAGCCGTTTAGGCTACAAACTCTAACAAACATCCATCCATCCATCTAAACTTTCGCATTTACAATATTAGTACGATTTAGTATGATATGATATGATTGATCTTCAAATAGTTAGTTATAATAGAGACAAGAAAAAGGCTTTCAACTCTCGTTTTTTTAAATAAAAGTTTACAGTAATATTTTTAAAGGTTACAATTCCTTTACAATACAATGAAAATAAAACATGAATGTTAAAGTAATCAAACGAATAATTCTTTTGTAAAGGACTAAACAAATAAAATTTATAATGAAATAAGATTCGTTTCAGATCTCGTTCGTGAATAATAGAATTCGTAAAATAAAGTTGAATTTTCATAAATACGTTTATAATTCCTTTGTATACCTGGTAATATTAGAATGATTTAGGCGTATATTGTTTTAACAAAAAAAAAATTAACCTAAAAATATAACATTTGCGAGTTAAAAATATCCGTTTCCGTTGTGTAAGTCTATACTTAATATTGTAAAGAGTAAAGTTTTGCATTTATATTTTTTTATGTTATAAGCTGGCAAACAAGCAAGTGGCCACCTGAATCCGCCAAAATGGCGACCGCTGCCCATAGACATTCGTAATAGCGGATAAAGAGGATATTTCCCCTCTATGCATCTACTCCACCGTCAAATCCACGTTCTCTTTACATCCTATTCTTATGAGAAAAAGGGTGGAAAGGAAGAGACTAAAGTGGGGTCTCCGCCACCACACTCATCAGACGTATGTTGTATGATGTATGTATGGATATAACTCAAAAACTACTGGGCCGATTAAAAAAATGTTTCACCATTTAGAAAGGTAATTTATCAGTAACATAGGCTATGTTTTTTTCTTATATTTTAATTACAGTTAGTATTGTACATTTTTTAACGAGTTGTCTATAGTAAAAATTTAAATATCGATTTAAAACGACTTCGAGATTAAAATCCGTTATTCAGTATAAAACTTTGAGTATGTACTCGTAAAACTTTTCAACTATTGTCGCTTCACTGGTCTTTCAAAGCAGAGTTTTTCTATCAGTTTGCTGTAGGGATGGGAGTATCAATAGCGTATCAATTGTTTGAGTTGAGGATCCGTTGAGTTTGAGTTGAGATTACATTTCTCTACAATGGACTCAACTTCGTCGTTCACAATGCAAAGATTCAAACTATTTACCATAAGATCCAAGAGCTTTTTATGTTTCATTTTCAACTTATGGCGAAGTTTATATTTTAGTATTGAGTACAGTCATTTTAGGGCTTATTGCGATTTTTCGTGAGAACGTTTTCGTCGTGTCATCGATATCTCATATTTTGTCGTAGATGTTGCGAATATGTTCTCTAAACTGTATATTTGATATGTCAGATAGACTCTCTTGTATAAATTGTGCGACTATAGTGTTTGGTTTAAAAGATTTTAGGTCACAATCAAATTAATATCGTACCTTCGGGTGTTTCCTGATATTTAGATCGGTCTAACGGCAAATATTCTAACTTGAATGTGGCATATCATTCCTGAATGTAACATTGTTGAACTAAACTTGATAAATACGTTTTAAATCAATCTTTTAACTTTGTTACTCATGTGTTATACTAGCTTTCGCCCGCGACTCCGTCCACGTGGGATTAAAAAAAAACAAAAGTGTGCCTATGTGTTCTTCCATACTATACATCTGTATCAAATTTCATCGAAATCCGTTCAGCTGTTAAGGTTACAAACTCTAACAAACATCCATCCATCCATCGAGGTAAACTTTCGCAAGTTTAGATCGATGGATGGGTGGATGTTTGTTGTTTTTATAATATTAGTAAGATTTGACAACATCGAATTAAATAGATTGAAAGAAAAACATTGGGTTTAAATTATTCATAGTACTTTCGCTTGGTATTTCAGTTATTGTTGGCCAACGAACACTGTTCAAATAATTAATGCACTACAAACTACAAAAATATTACACTTAAACACATCCTAGAAAATCTAAAAGAAGACCTTAATTAATGATAGCTACCGCCTCCCCCAGGGTCCTACATAATCGGCTAACGACGCCAATACATCAGACTCGTTTTATCACTTGAAAATACCTGCCCTAGTAATATAACAGTATGAAATACAACTAGTTTTACGACATTTATATACGTAGAGTGATTGATACAAATTGCCGTTTAATCCATTCATATCCCTTTGCAATATTGTAGCCGGGCCCACGTTTCCCGTACGTGGAATGGAATGCGCTACCTTTTTCACGCTTAGAAGTTATTGCTCTAGATGTGATGTCACACGGCAACTGTTATAAGACTTTGTGATATATTTCCCTTTATGTGAAATAAAATACGTGTCACTTATTGCATTAACTATTAGACTAAAAAAAATTAAAACACAAAGCTAATCAAGTTTTGTTTCTGATTCTGATAATAGATGGCGTTATTCTTAACCTTAAAATATCATATTTAGTGATATTTGTAAAAAGGTTGTATACACAGGCCATTTTTGTTCATCCTACTTCCTACTTAATATTATAAATGGAAAAGTTTAGATGGATGGATGTTTGTTAGAGTTTGTAGCCTAGACGGCTGAACAGATCTCGATGAAATTTGGCATAGACGGAGGATAGTCTGGAAGAACACATAGGCTACTCACTTTGTTTTTTGAACTCCACGCGGACGGACTCGCGGGCGAAAGCTAGTTCTTTATATGCGACAATCACTGCTCTCTATAAATGGATAGGTCATCGATTGGTATTGATAGTTTTGTTTTGTAGCGACTTAAACGAACTTAAACGCTAGTGATTGTTAATTCTATCTTAAGTATTAATTTGAAATCTCACCACGTTTGCAAGCCGATGACGATATTGTAAGCTAACATGGTATAAATAAAATAGGGACAAAATACCAGTTTATAGCTTGTCTATTAAATACAGGTCGGTGGTGACATCTATCCGTCATAAGTCATTTTATAAACATTTTATTTTGGATAAACATTGCTTTAGATAAAAAATATATTAAGATATCCTGATTAAATAGAATGGGATAAGATTGTTAATATCAGTCATAATGCTTTAACTATTATGCATTGATAATTATTGATTAAAAGGTATGTTGTCACCTATTTTCTTAAATATTCAGTATTCACATCACGTTGCAATAACATCGAAGTATCTGATAAAATACTATTTCCTTTTCTTACAAACAACGAAAAAAGAAATAAACTTTTTCCAATTTAATTAATATCGAAAGTGAAAATACTTCCCCGGATAAGGAAAGTGAATGGAATTTTAAACAAAAAAATGTTTGCTATTCGGAAATGTTGATTATCTTATTTATTTCGTAACTTTACTTTTTAATTAACATTGTTGAATTTTGTATCTAAATTTGTTGAGTTTATAAAACCCACGTGATACAGAAATACTTTCTGGAAATTTCCAATTTAGATCTATCATAAGCGACTATCTTAATGTTAAGTGCGGGAATTATCGATTGTTTCGCAGCCAATTCAACTGCGCACCTCAGACTGAGACTAAACTGTTGTGCTATAGTTTAGTCAAAGGTGTACGCACGCTTTAAACTTTTATTAGACAGCCCTCGGCTTGATCGATCAATTAAAAATAAAAGATTATTCGTCGCAATTTAAGACTACCAGATTGTTTCATACTGAGGAGTTATATAAGAGAGACTATCAAATATTTCCTTGAATGACAATTTAAAAGGTTTCTTTAGTAACTAATAAGTTTGTCGTTCAATAGAATCATGTTGAGCAAGAAGATTATCGTTGCTGTTGCCGTGGTGCTGGCTCTGTTCTGCTTCGTCGAGGCGCGGGAGGAGGGTCCCCACGATATGGCCGACGCTCTCCGCATGCTGCAGGAACTAGATCGCTACTACACGCAAGCTGCTAGACCAAGGTATGTTCATTGCAAAATTATTGTCCGATTAATCGCTTCTAGGTAAATGTTTAGTCCATCATCGTGCAAGACAAAGAGGTAAAGGTTTGTTTTTATACACTTAGACTACGTAAAGATTTAGTTCAGATACTTTTAATTGAGTAACCTAGTCTGGCAATCAATTGCTGAGAAGTGTTAGTAAATAAAGAATTCATTTTACGTTTTAATTAAACAACTAGAAAACTTTTAAAGTAACAGATTGAAATTGGCTCAAGTTTCTCTACGTTTGTGCACAATTTCTTACAAACTTAAACAAAATAACACTGTAATTGATAAAAATAGTTTAATATTGCCGATGCTCCGCAAAGCTGTGAACATTTAGGGCTTACGTAAACAATGTGTGAAGATATATTGTGTTAGTGTTCGCCAGGTATGTTCAATTTAAAAGATGTTGATACCAATATTACACCTTCATATTTTACCATTTGCAAATTATTCTCTAGAGAATTTGTGTCACATTATTTTTGTCGTTTTGTGTATTGTCATTTATGGTAATTTTTTTAAGTAGGCCATTTGATTCCATTCAAATATACAGTCAATATAAAAGTTACGATAAGTGAAAAAAAGCTTTTTTATGGATGATTTTAAATGGTTAATTTTATGTTCGATTAAATCGTATTTTTACGCAGAGTTACTTTAAACATAAACGAGAGACTGTTAGCGAACAATACATCAATTCCAAGATTATAATATTTAATTATATGCAACTAAGTTTTCTTTAGTTTATTTCTATTTAAGCTATAGTTGCTTCTAAAACAATTATTTTCTTTTATCAAATCTGATAATTATAACGATAAATGCGACTACAGGTTATAAATGTTGTTTAGCGAGGAATATTTTCTATGCGATATTAGAAAGAAGTTAAGGCGACGAAGGCGTTCAAACTTCAAGAGTAGATTGCTACCGATGATTATGGCGTTTGGATGATGGCCAATGTTCAAGTGTAAAGCTTGAAAGATACAAATTTCATACCCAAGCTTATTGAATACAAGTATTTTAGCATACGAATTTATTTATTCCATTAAAATTCTTCTAATTCCAGTTAATTAATTGTAAAACACAAATTTAATTTTACGTCAGCAGCTATTAAATTTTCGACATAGTAATAAATTTTGTAATTACTTTTACTAAAACAGAAAAAAAATGACTTTTTTACCTATTTTTAATTTATGGTCACTATTTAAATGGCAGAAATAAGTAATTGTATTATAAAAAAGATCAATTTTGTTTTAAAATTTCACACAAAAGTATATTATTAAACTTATCATCGCTTTGAGTTGAAAAGTTCATTAATAATGGAAGCTTTGTCTTAAAGTTTTATCTCGGTCCAGTACTTGTTGATAATAAAATCCATCCTGAACTTTCTTTAACACATTTTATATCTACAGGCATGTGATTGTGCATTCAGTACGAGATATCGTGAACAGATATTTCCTAATTTCCACGTAGCCGTTGCTACGTTCTCTACAGGCCGACAGGACAGACAAGATAAGACCCGATGTCACTAGCAAGATTACATTTCTAGCGTGGAATCGTAAATATCGTCCCACCGTGACTTGCAGTTGTGAAAATAATTTCCTACGCGTTTCTAACGTACTATACGTACGTAAATTCTTATAAATGTTGTATTAGGTATTTTAAAGAATGAATGAAAAGTAATTAAGAATGTTTTAAGTCACGTATGATCGTTCAGTAACGACTAGATTCGGACCTGTGGGACCATTTTCAAGGCGAGTCTTTATTTTGCTTCGTTCACGATTGGTTCGCGCCTCGCACGAATAAATAATAGGTATCACTGGACAAAATTGTGTCTTCACTGGAAGTTTTTGAACGATGTTACAATTGAATTCCAACGGGAATTAAGTATATGATAAAGATATTCCAGAAATAAGTATAAGAAGAAAATAAACTCATATATGTTCGTCTTTCTGAATGGTAGTCACAATCACACTGTAAACATAGTTTGTGAAAACTTTTCTACAAACA
>LD688974.1:6170372-6184202 GCA_003118335.3 Papilio memnon | reverse complement strand
CGTGATTGACGTTGGCCCAGGATTCGTTTGTTCTGAATACGAAGAACCGATTTATAAAATCTTTTATGACTAAAAAGATTTTATGACCAAGTAACAGAGCTAATTTTAATGTTTTGATAACGTCTTGAAAATCGAAGAACGCAGGCTCTACGCATAAAATGGAACACTGATTGTCACGTTCCGCATGCCATGCGTGCGAGAGAGCGCAGAACGAGCGAAAGAGAAGCACGATCAGCCTAATCGAATTGTAATTAGAATTACTAATTTATAATTATCGTTGATCAATCTATTCTTTTTAATATCTGTCTCATCAAAGCCTGGAGAGAATGTAGTGATATTAGTTACTGTTATTGTGGCTTCGTGTTTTTATAGTTTTCTATATCAAATGATTCGTTCTCAGAAATGAATAATGTCACGTTGCACTTTTGCATTTTGAAAGCATTGTTCGGTAATGCTACAAAGTGCTAACTTTTTAAAGATTCGTACGTGATAAGATTGAAGAAATTGATTTTAAAGTAGCGATTTAAGCGACGAGCTTATGCGTAAATTCTTAGCGTTATGAATTTTAAATACACATTTAAGTTCAAATGGTTCATCATCACCAGCTCACTATACGTCCCCACCAAGGGGCTCGGAGCCTACCCTAAAGTGATGGTCTAGGCCATAGTCAACCACGCTCGCCAAGTGCGGGTTGGTTGACTTCACACATATCTTTAAATTTCTTCGCCGATATGTGCAGGTTGCATCACGATGTGAATGATGAAAATTCGAAAAAACGAAAAATCACATTGCTACATGGCGGCGGGATTCGTACCCAAGACCTGTAGATTACAAGTCAAGTGCTTAAACCACTGAGCCACCGACGCTCTTTTTATGAGAGCAATGTTACCTTTTACTAATTATAAATGCGAAAGTTTAGATGGATGGATGTATGTTTATAGCCTAAACGGCTGAACGGATCTGAATGAAATTTGGCACCGATGTAAAGTACAGTCTGGAAGAACATGTAGGTTGCTTTTGTTTTTTATTAGTTCCGCACGGACGGAGTTTTGGGCGAAAGTTAGTGTGGTCATACATGTTCCTGGAGAAACATACCATTTTGACGTCTATAATCGTCAGAGTTAAAACACCAGTAGTACTAAAAAGTGTATATAATGTGTTTGCTTTCTACAATTCTTTTCTTTACAAAGGATAAGTTTCAATTATAGAAATAAAACGTCTACTTTAGCGTGATAAATAAAGATTAAACTACTCAACGATGTCAGCCCTCTAGAAGAATTCCTTTGAGATTTGTCTTTCCTAATTTAATGTGACTTATATACTGTATTTGATTGTATACGCCGTATCAGATACTTTTTATAAGGTAACAAATAACCAGTCTTTGTGACGAAATGGACAATACGATTATATTTTATAGGAAACACGCTATCTATTTATTTTAAAACGAGAGGGCAAATGTTTTCATAACTTCAATTGGACTTTATAATAAACTAGCTTTCGCCCGCGACTCCGTCCGCGTGGAATTAAAAAAAAAACAAAAGTGTGCCTATGTGTTCTTCCAGACTATCCTCTACATCGTAAATTTCATCGAAATCCGTTCAGCCGTTTAGGCTACAAACTCTAACAAACATCCATCTAAACTTTCGCATTTATAATATTAGTATGACTAGCTGTTTCTCGCAACTTTGTCCGCGTGTAGTAAAAAGTATAGCCTATATTACTCACAGATAAATAACCTTTCTAATGGTGAAAGAATTTTTAAAATTGCCCCAGTAGTTTTTGCGTGAATCGAATACATAAAAAATTACATATCTTTGCTCTTTATAATATTAGTATTAGATGTAGATCTAGATGACACTTTAATAAAAAAATACCTTCTCGCTTTAACCAACTAGAGTGATGAGAAAGAAAACCACATATTTACTCTCTCTGTAATTTACTATTTCATTATAGTCCGAATTGTTTCGGGAAATCGATATTAATTAGGGTACGAACATAAACCGCTAGCGCAGCGGTCTGTGTGTACCCAATACCTTATTGTTTAGGCCAGTCAGCGAGTAGATATGCAAATAAATGAAAACGGATAGAGGTCTTGTTAATATGTTAAGTAAACTGTAATATGTTTTTACAGATTAAAATTAATTTTGTATAAACAATTCTTCAAACCTTTTTGCTTGATAGGAACATGTTTATACAACACTAGCTGTTGCTCGCGACTTCGCCCGCGTAAAATTAAAAAATATAGCCTATGTTACTCACGGTTAAATTACCTTTCTAATGGTGAAAGAATTTTTAAAATCGGCCCAGTAGTTTTTGAGTTATTTCAATACATACAAAAATACAAATCTTTCCTCTTTATAATATTATATGTAAATATGTAATTATATGTAATTATATGTATATATGTAAATATGTAATATGTAATATGTAATATGTAATATGTAATAAGTAATAAGTATATAAGTATAGATTGTTAAATTAATTGAATACAAGAGATTAAAATAAGTAAATTTGAATAATTAGTAATTTAATAAGTATGTATACTGTTTATTCAATTTATTTTTCTCCGACAGGAAAATGTATTTTGCATGCGAGTATATTCACACCAATATGATCTGTAAATTAAACTACCAATTTTGAATAATTAGGTTTCTTTTCTATGGAAAGTATGAATGGATTGTGTGAAAGAGGATATGCTTAAGAAGGGAGTGGATTCAGATATGACGGCTGATAGAAATGTATGGAAGAGTAGCACATACTGTGCCGACCCTCCGTAAGGGATAAGGGCAAGTTGATGATGAGGTTTCTTTTCTATACATATAATAAAATTATAGTGTCTGCAATATCAAAGGAAAAATTCTAGATTTCGGGAAGATGGTGTATTTGCGTTGCTGATAACGAAAATCGCATTTAAAAAAAATTGTCTGTGTGTCTGTCTGTCTTTCTGTCCGCAAGCCGCGTTTGTTCCGGGTAATCTCCGAAACGGCTGGGCCGATTTCAGCCGGACTTTCACTAAAGGGTAGCTGACATAAATGGCCATATTATAGGCTACTTTTTTTTAATTCCGCGCTGTCAAAATGGCGACCGGACCGCTATCTCTGGAACCGGTGGACCGATTTGGACGGGACTTTGACTGGAAGGTACCTGGTAAAAAGTAGATGCACGCGGGAATGTTATAGACGACCATTTTTTGAAAGCTCGTAATTGATTTATGGAATGATTTAAAACAGATAGTTCTTTATATTACTTACTAGCTGTTGCTCGCGACTTCGCCCGCGTGAAATTAAAAAAAAAATAAAAACATAGCCTATGTTACTCACAGATAAATTACCTTTCTAATGGTGAAAGAATTTTTGAATTCGGCCCAGTAGTTTTTACGTGAATCGAAAACATACAAAAATACAAAAATACAAATCTTTTCTCTTTATAATATTAGTATAGATATAGATTAACCATTAATTCGAAAGTCTCCAGTGTGACGGTTAAAAAATCTACTGAACTAGTTTAGAGAAAAATACGTGAATGTTTGATTTTAGTGTATTGGTAACATGTAATATTTTTTGCTACACAAAACTCCGTCGAATTAAGGGTTCAATAACAGTATCGCATCATTATAGTTTGAAGTGCAGAGCGTAATTTTATTTACATTCCAATTGTAACGGACACTGAATATATTGTGACGTGAAGAGGTGCTTGTTTCAAACCACTCCAGCGCCATTACGCCCGCGTGCGTCCGCTAATGAGTTGCCGTACAGATGTCCTAATTATTCCCTATTAACGATGCATTAATGCTATTTGCGGATCATTAATGAGTATCGAGTTGTACGTAGGTGTGGATTATTTTCGACGTATCTGTTTGTGCTAATCTTCTTTGCGGTTGTATTTGTGTACACTTCCGCTGTCTGAAATTTAATTTTTAAATGAAAACAATTCTAAAATTATCGCGTTATAGCAAATTTCAATACGACACGTCAAATATTTATTTAGTAGAATGTTCCTCTGTTGTTTGCTTTAGTTACAAAACGTTTGATCGTTGTTCCCCTGTAAACTAGTAGATAACGTTATCACGCGTTTTACGCCCTCAAAGACCGTTTAGATTAGATTATTGTAAAACGTACGCTGTTAAACTAATAACGCTTAATAAACGACTAACAAGGTATGTCCGTCGATATCTGATAAGCTAATTTTAAAGGTCTTATCAGATTTAATTAGTAGCTACACTCTCTGATCAAAAGAAATTAAAACCGATTTTTTTTGGATAAATATTTTTGTATAGATAGTCCTTTTTACACAAGTGTTTTTATTTTATTAAGAATCTTAATTATGTTTGTCAATATTCTAAAATACGAGACACTTTTTGTGTTTTCTATTGCTTATGTTCAAAGTTTTAGTGACCATTGTCAGTTTTGTGGTTGATTTTGTTGTTCACTATAATTCAGACGGAGTAATTGATATTATGTAGTGGGTATGCATCAGTGATTGGTGTCAATGTGTCAGTCTGGTACATTGATGGATTAAAATGACGCGCGGACTTGTAGAGCCCATACTGTCAGTATGTGACACCAAATCGTGGTGAATTATTTAGATGCGATGAATTTCGTATACGTTGAGTTGATCGATCGATAACATTGATTTAGTTAATGCATAATCTATTATTCACATACATTGTCTTCAAGTATTCCTTGATGATGGAATATAAAAATCGAACACTCAGCTGAATAATAATGATTTTTTTTAATACAAACTTTATCATACTAAAAAAATGCGAAAATTTAGATGGGTGGATGTTTGTTATAGTTTGTAGGCCAAACGGCTGAATAGATTTAGATGATATTTGGTATAGATGTAACGATAGTCTGGAAGAACACATAGGCTACATACTTTCGTGAAGTCGCGGACGAAAGCTATTAAGGGATATACGATTTCTTATAGAATTTATTATTTAAATCGTACGAAATATATTTCCGTTGCTACAACGTATCTTGGTCGTGTCGAACTGCGATATATCGGATCGTAGTGTTGTGATTATACCGTTATCGATATTGGCAGGATTGACCGCCGCGACGTTGCGGACGGGGACCGCGTCGACCCAGACTTGTTAGATCGCGCGGTGCGGCTACTGCAGCTGCAGAATCTAGACCGCATTTACTCCTACCACACCCGACCAAGGTACGATCGATGTATGCCCATCCCTATTACCCTATCGATAACGCGACGCAAGTTTAACTCCCGCATGACGTTCTATCTCCCCCTTTTCTCGATGTTAGATTGATAGATCTTCTTATACAATGTTGCTGTTATATTGTGAATACGAACAATGAGTTTAAAGTTGCAAACGAGGACTTTAAAATTATGTTTAAGTGCATGTTTGTCTATGAGTTCAATAGAAAACCTTTTTACTATAGTTTAAACGAGAGGTTAAGTAAAAATTTCAGGCATTTTAATTTAAATAGAATTGTTAATTACTACATATAATTTTATAATACAATTACGAATACGTTTATATCACAAAAACTTTCTTTTCGAGCTTTCGGATTTAATACCTTATTATTGGTGCAAGTATTTTTTTTATAATTTAATGGTTTTTAATTAAATTACAACACTTTTATTACATTATTTAATTACGGAAGATCAAATCTTATTACATAAATGAATAAAGGTGGTTTTACTACTGTCATAGCGATTTATCGACATTTTAGTATTTTGTCTGTCGCTGTTCAATGTAGTCGTCAAAATTCTTAATTTTATGTTTCAAGACTTTGCCTAGGCAATGTAATAAAATACGACTTTATTGTTCTACGGCAATTATTATTATGATTAATTAATATGATTTCGGTATATCAAAGTGTAGTAAACAATAAGCGACTGTGAGTTATTTGTCGAAATTGAAGTTTGTTTTTATTATTATCTACGTTGACTTTTGTACCAAGTAAATTAGAGGAGTGAGTTGTCTAGGAACAATTTGTGATTATAAATTTCAGTTTCCACTATTTATATTACACGTTATTGAACTATTTTATGTAATATTGTTATATTTTTGTTCACAGGTTCGGTAAGCGTTCCGATGCTTTCACAAACTGGGCTAAGGACCAGGAGGTAAGTTCTTTTTATTGTAAGATATTGAAGTAAGCAGGCAAGAGTCATTTGAATGGTAACTATCACTAACCAAACATTTGGTAAAAAAAAACAAATTATAAATAAAGAAAGAGTTCCCACCCGCACCCAACGTCCCTTTCCCATAAACATGTTAGGGGGAACGAGAGGGCGGTATAGAGCCGCCCATTAAAAAAAAAAACCAAACATTTGGTATAGTTTGTGAAGAGAGAAAGTTGAGAGAAGAAAGGGTTAGGTAAAAGGGTCTCCTGATTGGAAATAATGGCACAACAAGACGTGTAGAATTCTAGACAAGTCTAGACTTATTTGGAAATCAAGGTATTGGATAAAATAGCTAGCACATGGTAGCTTTCCTTTTACTCTACGTGGGTTATCACAGTCCTTCGTTTGTCGATTAATTTTATTTGTAACCTCATCATGTTCTAACAATGCGTTAGTCTTTTGTTGCGATGATTGTTGCCTCATAAAATACACATTTATTGTTATTTTATGACTACCAACAGTAGTTTTACTAACAATAATATCAACTAATATTACGTAATGATCAATATAATAAATTTATAGGCTTTGGTATCAAAGGTAACTAGTGTATATTAGTTTGTACTTGAATGTTAGTGTATGAAGTAATATTTGTAATCATATTGTTAGTATATGGGCATTTATATAATCTTTTTTAATATTCCGATATTTTAAAAATGTATCTTGTGACGTCTTTAATGTGTCCACGCCTTATAATGTTCTTATTCTTTAATTAGGAAGCTATCATTTTTAATTTTAAAACATTAGCATCTTTAAGAGCTTTCATTGAATCTCTAATATTAATATTCAATTAGATAATTTATATATTTTGATGAAATATAGATCAGTTCATTAAATGTAATAAATGAATCAACGATATCGTTTTCAATTTTTACTTCAACGTTTTATTAAATTTAATGTCGTTGTTGAATATATCTATACTAATATTATAAAGAGGAAAGATTTGTATTTTTGTATGTATTGAAATAACTCAAAAACTACTGGGCTGATTTTAAAAATTCTTTCGCCGTTAGAAAGGTAATTTATCTGTGAGTAACATAGGCTATATTTTTTAATTTCACGCGGGCGAAGTCGCGAGCAACAGCTAGTTGAATATATAACTGATATTTCAATATCAGCAACGCATGTAACTAATGTTGTATTGAATTTCACAATATCGAATCCATATCCTAAAGCTCTTAAGACTGTAAAATCATATTATGAAGCCGCTTTGAATATTGCGGTATTCTCCTATAGCGTAGCTTGGATTTACGTGCGTCCTTTTATGACTTCATATTGACTATTAAACACTAGTATTTGAAATGGCAACAATAATGCAGGATATTAAAACATAGTTCTATTGTGTGTGTCTATGAATTTAATGTAATAAAGTGATATGTGGTCATATCGTACCTGATATGTCTAGTCCTTCATTCTAATAACACCACGATTCCAATTGATGAAAAAGGGCTCAAATTGACGTATTTCGGCGACGGCTCTGGAAGATCATACGTGTTTTGAGCCATTTTTAATTCATCTATACTAATGTTATAAAGAGGAAAGATTTGTATTTTTGTATGTATTGAAATAACTCAAAAACTACTGGGCCGATTTTAAAAATTCTTTCAACGTTAGAAAGGTAATTTATCTGTGAGTAACATAGGCTATTTTTTAATTTCACGCGGGTGAACTCGCGTGCAACAGCTATTTATTGATAAAACTAGCTTGACTTTTCATGTTTTTAGTAGATTCGTAGCTAAAATTATCTTTTATACCTTTGTTCCAACAGGTTTTTTTAAAGTTTGTTTGTGTTTTTTATTATGTTTTTAAATCTTGTCTTTTCTCATTCTAGAAGCCGGACCTACCGGCGTGGTTGACTTTCGCCCGGAGGAGATGAGTGGAGCGAAAAACCGGCGTCACAACTAATATCTATTACTAATCTATTACGTCTTTGTACCGGACTCAAACGCTATTACATCTAAGGGACTTGTTTTATCTTTAGATTTTTCTAATAATTCGTAGATTATTAATCGTTGTTTTTTTGTCTATGTTAGTAAGACGGTCTTTGTTTATAGTTTTGAACAATATTTAACTATGGATATGTTTGAATTTGAGATAATTTGATATATTAATTTATCATATTGGTCATGTGTATTGTTAAAGTCTAATTAATCTATGGATCAAATGTCATTGTAATGTTATCGATAATAAAAGCAATTGAGAAAACGTAATTATAAAATTGTTTTTGTTGTTTTATTTGATGCACCTATTTCGAACCTTTAGAGGTGGCCATTAGCATGATGTTTAAGAGCGGACGCACACCTTTAGATATATAATCGCACAACTGTTGTGCGATTGTCGATTGTTCGCAGCCAATCCAACTGTTTAGTTGCACAACTAAAAATCGAGTAGCGCACCTCCATATACGCTCATAGCAATTAAAGCGAGATTAAGCAGTTGTGCAATAGTTTAGTTTCAGGTGTGCACACGCTCTTACGTTTTATGTGTTTTCTAAGGGAATAATAAAATCACAGTTTTACTTAATATTATTTATTCATACTAATAATTATTCTGTCAGTACATCGATGTAAATAAACGACTAGCTTAAACTGTAAGCGCAGATATTATTTCAAAGGTTTTTAATGACTAAAAACAGGTTGTTTTTGACCTGAATGGAAATTGTGATTTTAACATTTCAAATTGACAAGAATCTGCATAAGCACCTAGTTTATACAACCACACTTATTAGTTACTTAAACAAGACTTAAGTGCTATATTACATATAAGAAAATAACTTTGATGAATAAAAAACAAATTGTAGAACTTATGATTATATTAATAAAAAGTCTAAGTTAATGCTATTAAACAAGTTACTCTAATTGAAAAAGTTGCCAAAAGAAATGACGAAATACATTCAAGTGTAGGAAAGAAGAAACTCGTTGAATTATAAATAACATTTAGTTATAACTAATTATTTTACGGCATTCGCGTCGCGCCTCGCACTCACAACCGCGAAACAAGCCCACTAACACTCGCCCTGAAGAAGGACCCCCGCAGGGTCTGAAACTTGTCGGTGCCGTCACCGGAAATAAATCAGACGTGAGTAATGCCGTAAAATAATTAGTTATAAAATGTCTCACGAAAGTTTAAACAATTTAAGATTTAGTTAGTAATTTAAGTACGTAAATACTTTTCTACAGGAAAGGGCGTGAAATAGTAAATCAGAGGTGTGGTGATGAGATGGAGAAGATGACTGCATAGTGAAGATGTTTTAAGAATTTTTTTAACGAACATTTAATTCAAAATAATTTTCTAATAATGGCTGAATGATTTACTATTTCAGGAAAAGATATAAAACAACTAGACAGCTAAGACTACCATTTACGTACAATACATACGACGATAGACGGATGGAAATTCTGGGGGCAATTAGCATTAGGTTAATCTAAAAGTTCTAATTCATACGCTAAAAGATTAAATACTAAGAAGGATAGAATAGGATAGGATTAAAATAGCATCTAATAATTTTAATTTGGCAACTTTAAGAAATGTATATACAAAATCACTCCTCAAAGTAATTACATTGTAATTTCAAGGGAATTTAATTGAGATATGGAATATGCATACCATTTCATAACAGATTTTCTTGATTCTCATTCAAACATTCGTGTGTTTTAGTTCATTTTAATTTTCAGATTTTTCATCCTAAATTAACTTAATCATTACTACAAAGCCCTTAATAATAAATTTGGCAATCTGAACTACGATAATAATCTAAATTTAATGTTACATGTAATCTAAACCAGAGGCTTTGAGCAATGTTACATTCATTCAAATCGTCACAACATACTTCACCAGCTTTGCTATTGAAATAACTTTCAAATTATTTACATCGCATTCTCCGTTTTTCATCTAAAATATAAATCAATGAGTGCTTTTATTCTAATAAACACCGAATCGTTACATTATTAGGAAATTTACGTCTTACATTCTTATCTATAGTTATTAATTAATGGTTAAATTAGAGAATGTTACAAAAATATTCACTGAAGTCTTTTGAACTTATGAATTATATAACAGTAATATTTATAAAGAACGATTGTCATTTTGTGTGAGATTTGACACAACGTTTATTCTGTTATTTATTTGTAATTTATCATCAATTTTTGCCATTTCTGCTTCATTTCCTTCCTTGAGTAGTTCCCAGAGGTGATTTTTATCTAGAATTTCATAACCTTGTTTATTTTCTGGAGCTATATCAGCTTTAACATTCTCAGCCAGAGATTTGGAAGTTTCAGAAATTGGTGTTGGAGGTATTTTGTGAATTTCTTTATTAATAGATTTCAATGATTTTGTTACAGATTTTTCAATGGTAGCTGGTTTAGGTTTCTTCTTTATATTAACGTTTTTATCCTTTTCCTCCAAGTCAGCGCTTGTGTTGTTTATTTTCATGTTTACTCGTGGTTTTACAATTTGTGTAATGAGTTTTGGCTTTTTAGTTTTATAATGCATTGTTTGTATGTTACTTTTAGTTATTGCTGCTATCGTATGAGGGATGAGAGTGGTTTCTTTGTGAGAAAAAACTGTTTCGTTAGTTACGTTTTTGACCAAATTGTCCATGATCAGAATATTATTAACCTTGGAAGTTGAATTGTTGTCATCTTTGATTTCGGTTAGATTTTTTTGATTGCTGATAACATTTTTCATATGAATTTTAGAGGAATTATTACTTTTTTTCAATATCTTAATCTCCACGTTATGTGTTTGATTAGATAGAGTAATTTCATCTTTCGACTTAATGAAGAATTTTTCTTGTTTATCTCCGTAGGTTGCTTTGAGAGTTCCTTTACGTCTTGTTAAAACTTTTTTCTTTGCTTCTTCTTTTTTGGGATAATATTTTGGCAGCTTTTTAGGATTTACTTCCGCGTTTGTGCCAACTATCACAGGTTTCAAGTGATTATCAAGAGTTTGATTGTTTGTGTTACTTGAATCACTTTTTCTTGAAGAGTTACTGGTTTTGTTATATTGCAAGTGATGATTTATGGCATTCGTCATTAACGTATTTGAATCATTAATGATCGGTTTAATTGTAGTCATTGGCAATTCTGTAACTTTTAAGGTGCTTTTATTTGTTGTTATTGGCGTTTGTGTGGAAGTTTGTTCGGTATCCTTGAATTCAGATACTGTAACGATTTCAATTATTTCAGCATGACTATCGTTTGTTTTGAAATTAAGTAGAGTATGACCTGTTTCATTTTGCTTCCTAAATTCATAATCCCTACTGCAAATTCGTCCGCATTCGCAGATGTTATCAATACTTGCTGTTGTCGTTAGACTTGCTATTTCAGTTTTATCAAACCAGGTGATAAAATCGTCATCAGTGATACCTCGAAGAAGTGGACTGCCAGGTCTTGCGTGGAAAAATGTTTCGACAGCTAAGTCTGGACGTGTCGAAGGATATATTTTCGCAAATGCAGGGCGTAAGCTTGTTATAATGAAGTTCGACCGAGCTTCGTAGGTGACACAAACAGGACAAGTAGAACTGATCTGTAATATGCAAAATATAATCGAAATATTCGAAAAGTTTTTACGATTTGTTCATCCAAGTTTATATTGTTTTACAATACTTACATTGGCGAAGACAAACCAAACAGATTCCCCTCTAGAGCCATAATGCAGGTCAGCAAATGTCGCACCATCTAATACCACAGGATTAACTGAGTGCAACTCATAGCCTGAGAAGAGAGATGACTCGAGACGCAATATACCGGAACGCTCTTTGCCTTTCCATCTAAAAATTAAGAATTCAATTAAAAATCATAAAATGTGCATCGTCTACTTGAATTAAGTCTCTTTCAATAGAAAGTGTTTTAAATAATGGTATTTACTTGAAACATGTCTTGATAATTAAAGTCGGTAGATTTCCTTGCAAGTCTTCTAGGCTGCTCCTCTCTGGATGAATTTCTTCGATGATAGCAGCTTGAATATTCAATAAAGCATTTTCAGCTTTAGGAGTATACGTAGAGTACGATATGGTACCCTGGAATAAAAAGTTTTACAAATTTTATAACAATACTAACAAAATATACCTAAGTAAAAGCACTAAAGTAAGATGAATGAGTTCCTATTCTTATTTTTAAGCTTTTGCTTTGTTGGAAGCTTTATGTTTTTTGTTTTAATTAGTTTTACTCACTTGTACAGTAGCACAGCCAGCTCCAGTGGCATAAACAAATACTTTAGTAGGTAAGCCAGGCAGTTGCAGCGGTCGAGGCGGTGTCTTAGCTCGCAATTCCAATGTATCAGTGAGCTCCATACCAGCTGTTGCTAATGATACAGTTAACGCTCTATGTCTGAAATAATTAAAAGAGTAAATCACGGATTTTGAACAATATCTGCTACAAAATTATAATATCTTTATTTCATTGCTTACATTTGTAAAATTTTCAATTGCAATTTCAAAACGTTTTATTATATTATCTATACTCTATACTCAATACTAATATAACAAAACGTAAACATTCACTACTTAGTTATATAGGATGTCAGCAATTACAGCATATTTTTTAATAGTTCCTTCTTTAATAAAAATCCCTATACTTACGCCACGCTTTAAGCTATATATTTGCACGCCATTAAACTTAGGGAGTAAATAATTAGGAAAAACCATCATGCGGGAAAGGGACCAAAAACCCCAAGTTCAACATCAACGAAAAGAGGTTGCCATGGTAAAAGTAATTTATATCCAATGTCAAAGGCCTTGAATTTTGACATTTGCAATTGAAAATTTGACAAATGTAAACAATAAAATAAAGTTTTCTTATTTACATGCGGATGATGTCGCACGGGAATAGTTCGTAAGTATATAAGTATAGAAGATAGATTCACCTATCGTGAGCTAAGGCGGCGTACTGCGCGGCGGCTTTAGTGGCGCTGTAGGCGAGGCTGGGGTGGCGCTGCAGCGTGGAGGCGCGGTAGTACAGGAAGCGCGCGGCCGCCTCGCCCGCCGCCAGCGCACCGCGCGCGCACGCCGCCAGCAGCACGCGCACGCCCGCCACGTACTGCTCCATTGTCACCGCCTCTGAAATGCACGTAGTCTTCGAAATTAATAATATGTTTAAGAAGTTTTTTTATATTATACGGTGGCAAACGAGCAAGCGGCAGCAATCCGCCGTAGTAGAAGAGGAGACGCACATAAAGGATATTTCCCCTTCCATTGCGTCTCCTTCGCCGCCAAATCCACTTTTGCTTCCCATAATTTCCTCTTAAGAAAAGGGCGGAATGGAAAAGGGAATACAATTAGGTCTCCTGTACCACACTCATTAGACTGTATGCAGTATTGCTGCCACTTGACGCCTATCTTGAATGGTCGTGGTACTGCACCGGGCGAGCCCTACAATGCGAAGATGTTAAAGCGAGCTCTACCACTGTTTACTTAGTAACTAAATTATTCATCTTACTCCTTACTAATATTATAAATGCGAAAGTTTAGATGGATGGATGGATGTTTGTTAGAGTTTTTGCCTAAACTGCTGGACGGATCTCGATGACATTTGATATAGATATAGAGGGTAGTCTGGAAGAACACATAGGCTTTATACACATATTTTGTTTTTTTTTTAATTCCACGTGGACGGAGTCGTGGAAGAAAGTTAGTAGAAACAATTGTCTATCATTGCAAACTATCTAGATGAGTAAAAA
>LD688974.1:6132012-6143992 GCA_003118335.3 Papilio memnon | reverse complement strand
TAATGTTATGTTGAATGATATTTATTGTTGTTTACAACTTGGAGTTGTTGCAACATTTATAACAGACTAGCTTTTCGCGCGCGGCTTCATCCGCATGAAATTATCTAATTTTATTGTTTACATTTGGCGAATTATCAATTGCAAATGTCAAAATGACATGACATGATGACAAATCATTGCAATCTTGCTTCCGAATTGTTGGCAGCAACTTATGGTCTCTTTCCCACATTAGGGTTTTTATCCAAAATCTTTATCACCCTAAGTTCAATGGCGTGAAATATAGCCTAAAGCGTGTCGTAAGTGTAGGGCTTTTTATTAAAAAAAGAATTATTCAAAAATATGCTGTAATTGCCGACATCTTAGGCAACAAAGAAGTGTGTGTTTACGCTTTATTATATTAGTATAGATATTAAAACTAAATAAAGTTGCATAATACTTTCGTAACATAAGGTGGTTTCTTAATATTTTTCCTCAGCAGTACAAAGTTTTCCATAGATAGAAAAAAAGTGCATAAATTTTAGCGTTAAATAATTGCATTAAAAAATCTTTAATTTCATTACAAACGATCATAAAAAAAATAGGTTCATTAAAAATATTTTAATGTCGAATAAAATAACGCCTAGTTATAAATCGCTATTAGAGTGTTCATAGATTCACTAGAGAGGGCAGGTTACGAAGGAAGCTCCCTCTTAATTACACAGCACTTTATTTATTGCTACTTTTTATGCCCCCGTTTCTCGTTAACTGAAGCAATCTACGAAGACTAATTATCGACTTTTCAGAAAGAATCTAAACTACCTTTGAGAAATAAAGCGTTGCTTACATTAAATTGCACTTTAGTTTATACTAGCTGTTCCCTTGCGGCTTCATCCGCGTGAAAATGTAACAACTTTATTTTATTATTTACATTTGTAACATTCTCAATTGCAAATGTCAAATGCACAAATGACAACGATGGCAATATTGCTTCTTTGATGTTGGCAGCAACTTATAGTCTCTTTCCCACATTAGGGTTTTTATCCAAAATATTTACCCCTAAGATTAATGGCGTCAAAATATATAGCCTAAAGCGTGACGTAAGTGTAGGGCTTTTTATTGAAAAAATAATTATTCAAAAATATGCTGTAATTGCTGACATCTTAGGCAACAAAGAAGTGTGTGTTTACACTTTATTATATTAGTATAGATAAAAATACTACAAAATTAGAACAAAATACAAGTATACATTATATTAAGAGACCTAAAAAATTAACTAAGACTTACGTATAATTAAATCGGCACAGATCATCATTGCTGGTTGGATCAGGAGCGGGTACCGCCGCCCAATGCACTGCGCGACCGCCGCTGGTGACCGCCGCTAGGAGGCGCTGACGACAACCGCACGAAGACCACACGCTAGCACTCGCCACGCCACCTGCCTGTGAGAGTAAGTAATATATTTAAGTAATTTTTTAATAATTAAACTACGACTTCTATTTAAAGTAGACTCAGAGCCTTTCATCATCCCAATATTCCATGTTCGCTACATGTATTAGCATACCTGCAGTGGCGTTGGTAAATTTTCAACCAGTAAATAGCATTTCGATGTTGAATTCCAGCGACGAATTCTCTCCCTAGCGAGGACGTAGTGCGTTTCTATTTCTTTCCCTTCAACCGCAACTAACTCAGCCTGTAACAAATGATTCTTTGCTTAATTATGTCAACGTATTACAAGATTTATCCATTAACAAAGGGATTGTTAGGCCGTACAGACAGCTCTAGATTTTATTAACGACTTATTTTATAGATATGAACGATGTATATGCGATTGATCGATGATATCTGCAACATAGAATACGCAGAATATCGTGAATTGAACTACATACAAGTGTCAAGTCGCAGTCAGGAAATTATATGCAGATTCAATACGACTTGCAGAAGTGTTGCATCTTATTTATAAATTCCAGGAACAGCGTCTCGCGAGAATTTCATACTGTACTACATTCACTACATCGTGACATATTTGTACAATACTTTAAAGAATTTTTCAATTGTATATCAGACGAATACAGATATTCCGTCCGCCGGTAACTCCATATAAAATATGGGTTCAGTTGTGGCGGTTATGCATTTCGTATGCCAAAAAATCGCTTGCCAAGAACTTGTAAATGCTCCGTATATTTTTATTCAACTGCATAAATGTGCGGAAAAGATTTGGTATTCCTGTTGCAACTTTAAGTTTGTATTTATTATCGCGAGGACTTTTTAATTTATTGTTCACGGAAAATAAAATTTGAATACAACGATCAACGTTACGGTACAAGATATCGATGCAAGATTTTTAAAATACTAGTGAGAGAATCAAGCGTATCGTGAAAAAAGATATTTTTATACTATTGGTAATAAGTAAAAACTCAAAATCTACTAGACCATTTTGAAAAATGTCAGATTTCGGGAAGATGATGTATTCGCGTTGATGATAATTAAAATCGCAATTATTTCTGACATTGCGTGGACGAAGTCGCGGGCGACAGCTAGTTTGTAGTAGTTAGTGTGGTCAAAAGCTAATATAGTGTAAAGTGAAGATGCTACAGCCTTTGTATTCTTAAGCAAAAAACCAGGAAGTGAAAACCCGAAACCGATCTTCTTATAATAGAGATGTAAGTATTAAGGTGTATTGGCGTTATTTAACCTTTTTTCGTTGGCTGTATCATAAATATTAAATCGCAACCCTCTAGTCGCGTGCTTCTGACTGATACGGGGTTTTATTACATTTTATTTTTATGTTTATTGAATTCTTGGCCGGGAAGAAGTTTACGTGTAATATGTATTCTGGATTATTTGAAAACTCTTTCGACATCATACTTTTCAACCTACCTACTGTTTTAGTTGGATCTTAGATAAATCTCTTCATCTTTTCTGACTAATATTATACGAGTAAATACAAAAGTTTACATGGATACATATTTGTTACCACATCTCTCCAGAACGACTCAACTCATTTCGCTGAAATTTGACATAATCTGGAAAAACACAGAGGCGTCTAATTAAGTTTTTTTTTTACTTAATTCCGAGTGGACGGAGTCGCAGGAGACAGCTAGTTGACTATAAGAAAAAAAAACCATTAAAGATACTAAAAGCAACGGTTCATTAGATGTATTTTCTTTCTCATGCAACCATTTTGTACGGTGATTAAGAAAGTTTTTTTCTTAGTGAACTTCGGACCCCTAAGTCATTACGGAGGCGGTAAGGGATAACTTACAGCTCATTGGTTTTCTATTGTCCCTTTATCGAGCTTTTTTGCCATGTTTGCTACGACACAGGAGGGGAGATTTTGCAAAAAAAGTAAATGGAACTTTGTTGCTTTGATGTCAATTCTCTTTGATCCAATTTAAGGTTGATAAATTCTCTGATGTATAAACGTTGGGCACAAAGTATTTTGATTTTTACCAGCATAATGAACCAGTCTAGCTAAGAAGGTTAACCAATAAAGCATCAAATTACAGTTGATAAATATTCTTTAACGAAATCGTTAAAGTCTTGCTTCATCATTGTTATGATCATAGTCGGTTGAATATATGAAGACTTGAGTTTCACCATCCCTTAAACTATAATAATATGGGATAGTATATAAAAAAAGAATAACAAGTTAATTAGAAATAAACAAACGCTAAGGATGTCGCATAACAGATACTGCGACTCAAGTGGAAATGGGCCACATACACAACGAGTGAAAGACGAACGGTAGGCTAAAATAATAACCAACTGGCACCTCATGGACCACAAATTTAATTAAATTTAAATATAATGGTCATAAGTCGGTTACCTTATTTGAAAGCATTGAATTAATATAATAAATTGCACTATTAACTCAATATATCCGCTATGCACCTAGATTTCCCCAGCTCCCTTAACTACACGGAGCACGTCAAAAACCACAACTTCACGAAACTTGGTTTGGATGCAGTTTAGTTGTCGAACGCAAATGCACACTGCCACAAATTTTGCCACACTCCAGCTAAAGTTTGTTTTAACATTTCACAACTATCATCGTTAATTTATATGTCTCTTTAGTAAAATAACCTTAAAATACTACATTTTAATGATTTTCATAATTAGAACTGATGGATAAAAAAGAAAAAGTTGGTTTGTATGTAATAAAACAGATTTCTATTTTTTTAGTCTTCTTCTTCTTCTTTCACTTATATTATGAAGATAAGTGAAATAAACAACAACTATAACATACATTGCCCAGAAAAAAACAAAAAAAAAAGTGTTAACATCCCTCATACTTCGGTAGTGTTTTGTTTGTCCGGAACGAAAATGCTATTAAAAATTTCAATTCAGGTTTCTCATTACGTTTTGATACGTGTCTGAAGTACACTTCAACAAGACTAATTGAATTACCTTCTGCCGAAAACGGTATCAGCCTGAGACGAGATTTGATTGGTATTAGAAACGAAATCGGTGTGTACATACATCGCATGGATACCAGACCGGTTCAATTAAGTTTAGTAAATTGGAGACTGATTTGCTACGATTTAACACGTGTGTACGTATATAAGTACTGACGTATAATTTTTGATTTAGTTAACTTTGATTTGATAAATTATTTTTTAAATTCCAGTAAAAGAAAGAGTTTTATTTGATGGAACTGTAATCGTTACAAATTATTATTAAATCACACCTTTATACACGTTTTTAAAGATGTGAAAAACCTTGTCACATATTAAACACGTTTTGGTTTAAAAATCCAATGTATGTAAGGGTTTTCGACCACATGATCGAGGGTTCGAATCCTGCCATTCGACTATTGTCGACCATACCGTAGTACAGGACAAGACCTTAGTTGAAATGGCACATGAAATTAATCAAAAAAATCTGTTAATATTTCAACGCAAAAAACATATAAAATGTTGGTTATAAAAACTAATTGCGGTTAATCAGGTCATTGAGTAAAAGAACTTGCGAAACTAACTCCCTTTGGGACACCAATCGCTGTGCCAACGTAGCATACAAATTAGAGTATTATGTGACATTTGCATATAAAGTATTTTGTTAAAACCACCAAGTGGACCACCCAATGGACGCAAGTAAAGCTTCTTGCTATTTAAACGTTCATTCTTAATCCTTTATAATCTGTGGCAATTATAAACTCGGCAAGAAATGTGTTAATAATCTACAGTACTAACGTTACAAAGAGGAAAGATTTGTATTTTTGTACAAATTGAAATACCTCAAAAACTACTCAGCCGATTTGAGAAATCCTTTCACCATTAAAAAGCTACGTTATCACTGAGTAATATATGGTATATCTTTATATTTAAATTCTACGTGGACAAAGTCGCGAGCAACAGCTAGTAATAAATGAAACAATTTTTCGTTAAGAGTTTCGTATAAGTGTGGCCATAGATTCGATTCCTACAATTTTTAATTCAGTTTGTTTTCTACATAACTGCGTATGTCTGAGCCTAATATAACTATGCAAACCATGTCTATAACGTATCACAAAATCTGTACAAATAGCTATCTATTCTCTTAATTGAAGGGTCCAATATTCAAGTTTGAATTAAAGGGGATTTCGTGGTTTGAGTAACTCATTCACTGAACTAAAGTTGAGCTAGACCAAAATCAATCCATTTGCAGACTCAGCGGTCGCTCTGTACAATTATAAAGCCGAATTGCAAGATATGTTCTGTTTGAAGTAGACAGGCCAATTACAGACTTCACTTTAACAAGCGTACAGTAGAAATCCGATTACTTTTGCTAAATATTACTAATATGAAATAACATTTGTTCTGCTTTTGACAACTTTAGTTTGTTAAAGTAGTGCATCACTTCTTTTAAATCTCACTTCATCAATCACTTTTATGAAAATTAAGTTAAAACAGAAAAAAATATTTTAATTTTCACTAGCTTTCACGCCTATGTGTTCTTCCAGGTTATGCTCTACATCTATGCCAAATTTCATGTAGATCCGTACAGCCATTTAAGCGGTACACTCTAACAAACAACCATCCGCATTAACTTTCGCATTTTTAAAATTAACATATCTTTTAAAGACATAAGACATGTTATGCGACGAGACGATGGGGACATAAACCAGAAAGTGTTAAGAATGAATGTGGATGGCCACAAAGGAAGAGGAAGACCGAAGAAAGTATGGATGGATTGTGTGAAAGAGGATATGCTTAAGAAGGGAGTGGATTCAGATATGACGGCTGATAGAAATGTATGGAAGAGTAGCACATACTGTGCCGACCCTCCGTAAGGGATAGGGGCAAGTTGATGATGATTATGACGACATAAAAGGCACAATTTAGTGCTTTGTAATTATTTCTGATATGAAAAAACATCAAGTAAATACGAATCCGCCAAGTCATTTGTGACGAATATAACAAGTATTTTTTCATTTATTTATATTCAACTGCAAAAAATATCAAACCAAGCAAAATTCCACTCATTAATCCAATTCGACGTGTTACTAAAACTATAGCATCCAACTGAAACGAGTTCAAACTAGTTTTGTACGTAAAGCACACAAGTTTCTACGCGAGGTCACAATAAAATATTGTTATGGCTGTTTTACGAGCGGAATCTGTGTCGCTTTCTGTTTTGTTGTTACGTCGAATAAATTCTGATTCACACGCCAAAATTGTTAGTACGAAGTTGTATGAATAGGTTCCGACTTGAAGTCATTCAAATAACACGACTATCTATTATAGTTGTTTAGAATACTAACGAAAATGACCACGACATATCTCCTTCTAGATTTTCTCGTCTTTTAATAGCTAAAACTCAACACTCTTATAATTAAATTAAAATAATATAAAAAAATAATAAAATACACGGCGAATGAGATTAACTTTAAGCCAACTACAAGTCAAATACAGTAATATCAAAAATGTGAAAGCGCATAGTAAAAAAGTTTATCTGGGAGTTCCAAATAAAGCGTCATAGCAGTACGTTACGGCGAACATATTCTGCATTACCTTGGGTATTACTATCTCTATTTAGTCAGAGAGAATGACAGAGACGAGAACATTTAATTGTACAGATAATTCCTTTTAACTTTTACATCCATGAAGACTGACATCACTGGAAAACAAAACCACGTCATTATGTTTTATTCTGTTGGGAATTATTGAATAAAATTTTTTGCACAATGAATTCCTATGTTACTAATCTATTTTGTGGGAATAATCTATACTAATATAATAAAGCGTAAACACACACTTCTTTGTTGCCTAAAATGTCAGCAATCACATGCACAGCATATTTTTGAATAATTCTTTTTTTAATAAAAATCCCTACACTTACGTCACGCTTTAGGCTACATATTATCACGCCATTAAACTTAGGGGGTAAATATTTTGGATAAAAACCCTAATGTGGGAAAGAAATCATAAGTTGCTGCCAACATCAAGGAAGCAAGATTGCCATGGTTTGTCATATCATTTTGAAATTTGCAATTGATAATTTGACAAATGTAGGTAAACAATGTAATAAAGTTTTTATAATTTCACGCCGATGAAGCCGCATGGGAACAGCTAGTTACTTATAAATTCAACATAATAATTAAACTGTAAACAGTATTACCAGATTTACCTATTTATCAAAACCACGAATTCTGTCATCAATGTTCTCAAATGGTTTAATCCTTCAATTAAATTAATAATCTCGTGATCCGATCAAAGATTACAAATCTGACAAACGACGTCGTTTGTGCTTAATTTGAGGTTGTGTATTGAGATAGAATTATGATAATTATCGAAAAATATACTGCTAAATGAAATAATCCACACAAAATTAAATCTTTAACTGATTTGAAGATCGATAATTGACTATTATTTTTCATGTCTTATTTAATCAAGTTTATAGACTAGAGAAATATATTCTTTTGTCTATTTTAAGAGCATCGGTGGATCAGTGGTTTAGGTCTTGACTTGGCCTGCAGATCCTGGGTATAAATCATGAACCAATTCGTTTCATATGTCATACATTTATCCGACGTCCTATATTATAAAGGTTACATGTAAATTTTACAAATGTTTGTCAATGGTACCAGAATAAATAATACTCTTAAAACGAATACAATATTAAATATCCATAATTCAATGGGACATGGATGGCATTATGCCGGAATAACACACTAATCTCTGGGCCGTAATCCCGAGCGATGGATGGACGTTTCCATTAGGATTACCAACAGACGTGAGCTCTTCGGTATTAATAAAAAATCATTTTTGGTACACATATTTTAATACGCACGTCATTGTTTTTAATAAAGTATTTGATGCTTTATAATACAACTAGCAGTTCCCGTGCGGCTTCATCCGCGTGAAATTATAAAAACTTTATTTCATTGTTTACAATTGTCAAATTATCAATTGCAAATGTCAAAATGACATGACGTGATGACAAACCATGGCTATCTTGCTTCCTTAATGTTGGCAGCAACTTATGGTCTCCTTCCCACATTAGGGTTTTTATCCAAAATATTTACCCCTAAGTTTAATGGCGTGAAAATATATAGCCTAAAGCATGACGTAAGTGTAGGGCTTTTTATTAAAAAAAGAATCATTCAAAAATATGGTGTAATTTCTGACATCTTAGGCAACAAATAAGTGTGTGTTTACGCTTTATTATATTAGTGTAGACGTTATTTTACGTAAGCAAAAGTATACTTATTAATAGAAAACAGTAAAAAATGTGTCATGAAATTTACTTGTACTATAATAGATTGAGTACTTGCAAGACATTTTTCTTTTCCTATACAGTATTAAAAGAGATTCTTTGTATTATAATAGTTAATCTCTAATAAGTCTTTGAGTTCAGGATAATTTAAGTAAGGACAATAAAATGTCAAATAATGCAAGCTATGAAAATAAAACGTGAGAATTTTTCGAAATTAAGTCAAGAAAAGCATTTCTTTATCTTGAATTTATTTTCACAAACCGAGATTAACGCTTAATGGGCATTTCTTAAAAGCTTTCACTTCAACAGATTTAACACTAAGCTCTCCATTATTTGACAGCAAAAAATATAACACACTTAAGATTTTCTGTTTAAAAAAAATTACATAAATAATAGGATTAGGTTTCTAGTATTATATTGATAACATATAAAGGTAACAAATATTAAAAAAAAATCTTTAATAGTAAAATTCGTCATTAATTTTTCAAAATAAGTTCCTATATTTTCTAAATAACGATTGTTACTTAATTCATTTATATAATAATGTAAATAAAACAATAAACATCGATCTTTTAAGAAATGTATTAAAGAAAAACTTACTCGAATCAATCACAATCAAACGCAGGCCGAGTTTTATCTCGAATTCAAAAGAGTGATTTATTCTGTGAGATGTATCGAGCGAGGAAACAGAACATCTTCATATCAGATTTTGGGTAGCAATTGATGGATCGACGCTGCTTTTATAGATGGGTTTCTAACTCTTCATTTATAGATGAGATAATTGTAAAATTACTACGGTTTTCTTACAAAATTCCTTAGCCAATGTTCAGATTATATTTCTTCTACTTAATGAAAAACTGATAAAGTTATGAGACTTAAAACATAAACAACGTCCTGAAATCTTCATATAATTTAGGAAGAAATCCTTCCCTGGTACAAGCATACCGGAGAGCGTAAATTCGTAATACCGAAGTAAGAACTTTAAGCGGTTGAAGCCATTACAAACAGCTCTTTGAAACTCGAAAACCTTTACAAACTTGTTAAGGCATTATACAACTTCTAGACGACTTTAAGAAACGTGAACTGACTGACTTATGTGTACACAACTTTAGGGTGTCATTCATTTAATTTATTAAAACCACTATTTCTATAATCAAACCATACCAAAGACAAGTCAAGAAAGAATTACATTTGATCTTAATTTGAAGCAGTTTAAATCATGACAGTGGTAGATCCCGCTTTAAAATCTACGCACGAATTGGCAGGCTCGCCTGGTGCAATAAAAGACCACATAAAAGACAGGCATCAAGTGGAAGCATATCCGCGTTTTGACTGTTGAGTGTGCATGCCTCATTTTACCCCTCTTTCCCTTTACACCCTGTAAGTTGCTGTGTAACTCCAGAATTTCTAGACTGAACTACGGTATGTGCTACGAACTTTGTGTATTGTTAGTTCCAATAATACTAATAGTTTGTACTCAGTATCTCTTCCAGTTATACTTTCAGCAATTTCTCTTCCTTTTGAATTCTGGTTACTTCATAATTACATAATTTAATATTCTAGATTAAAGCCTTGCGAGTTCAACAAATTCCATTATATTTTCATAAAACCAAAGTCTGCTTCTATGGCAGTATGTTAATTAACTTCACTGTAACTTCGCTTTTAATTTAATAAATTGCGCGTGCTTGCGTTTTAATTAACTGTTAATGTATATTTGATAAAAACTACGACGTCTACAAACACATTACACTGTAATATAATTATTTTGTTATTAATCAATTTATTTCTGTTTGCGAAAATCTCGGAAATTATCACAATTACTTTGTAATCAAATCCTCGTATTTGGAAATACATATATTTAATTAAATCATTATTAAAAATAAAATCTCTTTTTTATTCTATTCGCACTAAAATGCAAATTATGTCATCGATTTTAGTATTACTTGAATACTTAGTAATTAATTCCCATTTAATAAACCATCAAACTTAGGTACGTACGTAATTTAAACATTTTTTTTACATTAAATCAATTTGATTTCGAATTCCAATAAAATGATATAAGAAATCTTAATAAAACTCATAAGTAGGCCCTACGGAGTTTTACAAAATTAATTTGAAAAAAAAAATAATAAAAATCAAATTAAACTCACAATCAGCGTAATTGGAAGCATTTGATGAGATTCTAATTACGACTTCTAATTGAGTTTCCCTTTGCTTATTCATTAAGCCAATTGAATCCCGTAGCGTATTAGACTTTGAAGAGGTTGCTTGAGAGTACACGCTTTCACTTATACTGAAAGTATATGAAGCTTATTTCAATTAATTACAGTTATATTAATTAGAATAAAGATGGGGATATAAACAAGAATAATAGAATTGAATGTAAATAACAATAAAGAAGGAAGAACTTACAAATTGTGTGAAAGAGCATAGAAATAGAAATAGAAATAGAAATATTTTTTATTGAAAGAAAAAGATTAACAACTACATTACATCTTACTAACTTAAATAATAACAATTTGTCGTTGATACGCTTAATCTATTGATGCCCACACTAGGCAATGCCTGTGTCGTGGGCACCGATATCCAGCAGTAACAATCTTTCTTTACATTAATTACTAAAAAACCTACGCTTACGGCGTTTCGGTATTATTTATGTATCATATATTGCTCCAGTATAATTGAAAAATATGATGAATATGCAAGGTAGTATATATATAAATAAAAATAAAGGTAGTGAATTGAAATCTGAGGGCTCATAAAAATATAGGGAAGAGTAGTACTGTGGTCACCAACCGAAATATAGTTAAAACACGATAGTATATTCTACAGTAGAGTATAGTTCTATATATACATACAACGCCTGTGTAAGTTACCCGATAGCCATCGCTTCAAGTTAACCGGACGGACTGCTCGATGAGCTAATTTTGTTAATCTCCCCGTCGGTGCCGAACCCTAGTAATTTAATCAAAATTGAATCAATCGTGTTAGCTTCTCTGCTATATAATGAGGAATTTATACAGCCCTAGTAATGAAACCTACTTTCACTGGAATAGGTTTTACTTATTAATATAAGTGCCGTTTCGTACACGTTGATGGAACGCATTGGCTACTAATTAAGTTCATCTTAAGCTGCAAGGACGAAGACCGAAAGCTGGTATGTTAACAAAAATATATTTAATCCTTAATAGAACAACTTAAACCTGAAGAAGTATTTTTTCTAATCGGTTCTGTGCTTTTTAATAATATCCGGAGAAAACTTTCAAATCATTCTTCTATAATATTAGTTGTATTTAATAAAAAA